>BQNB010015323.1:0-53087 GCA_026074375.1 Tanacetum coccineum | reverse complement strand
GTATCAAGTAATTTCACAAAAGTATGCTTGAATTTTTTTTAAATTTAAGCATAATTTAAGCATTTTATATGAAAATAGGACAAGTATACATTATAATTCCCATCCCCCCACTTGAATTATACAACGTCCTCGTTGTATAGATAAAATATTAAAAAGGGAATTTAAAAGAATTAGAATGAGAAAGTCCCCTGATATTTTGCTCGATAGATTCTCCAAGTTGATTTTATGAGCAAGGATGTGTGTTGAACAACCGTCTTGAAGTTTCAAGAATCCAACACTTCCAGATTTCCATATTGTAGATACTTCACCAACTTCGTCGATTTCTTTGCAGCGAGGTCCTGTGCAAAATATAGGAAAAACATGCAAAATCCTATCTTGGGTATCTGCGATTAATTTAAATAAGCTAAATAAACTGTACATGAGACCAATATGCCATATCCATAAACTGGAATACGCCATATCAAGAAACCTGTAAAAAGTATCTAGATATTGTTCAGTCTGTTGAATACGCCGTATCATGTGCATGAATACGCCATATTGACAGAACTGACAATAATGTTTAAAGTGCATAAAAATAAAGGACTGATAACGTCCAGACATTTAATAGGCCGTATGGTATGGAGCGGATACGTCGTATTGATGTCTAGAAAGACAGACTCGATAAAAATAAATAACAATTCGGTTTGTCTCCTGGGAAGCACTTTTCTTTCAGTTAGTCTTTAAGTTAGACTTTTTCCTTCTAGCTTCTTTTCTACTCGTCTCTGGTTACACTCTATCCTTTGTCTATTATGCGAAAGATTTCTTGCTATGCTCGGCATGCATCTTTGCGTGTACTCGTCAAATCATCGTATTCGTCTTCTTTAACAGCAACATACTCTTTGTCATCTCCAAACGAATACTTGATCATCTCGAATCTTCATATATTGCAAACCGACAGCTCATAAGTTTCATTACTACATATCTCTTATCTTTCATCAACTTCATGATCCATCTCATATCCATGATCATGGTTTGTATCATCATACACGTTTCATCATTTTCGTCGTTCGTAACTTGACTCGTCATCATCATCTATAATTCCTTCCATGATAGCTTTGTTTCTTAAAGCTTCTTCTTTCATCTCTCAGTCCTACAAGGCTTCGTACCATTCATAATCCTAATAATGGAGTGAGTTTCCAATTATTTAAGCTCCAGGAAAGTTTCCTCTATTATAGTATGCATCATTCCTCCAACTACATGTTGGCCATTCCGAACATCCAATTTAATAATTGAAAGGTTTGCAACAATGTGTAACTGGTGTGGGTTCTTTCCATGCTCCATAATCCATCCATGGTTTTTCGTGTACCCACGACACATCTTTGTTTCATTCGTAAATCCGATCATCATTAAATTCTTCATAAGTCTTGAATCCTTCAATGTCTTTAGTAAGGAGATCAGGATCTATCTTGACTAGGTAATTAAACTCTTTAAATTTTTTGCACTGCGGTGTTTCATAATCGAACAGGTTTGTTTCAATTCTAAAGATTTCATCGATTTCTTGTTCATCATCGTGATCAGTTTCCTCAAGATCGGAAGGTTCTTCATTTGTTGGCTTAATTTTGTCACTTCCCAATTTCCAATAATCCCACAAAGCTCCTTTAGTAAATATATCCATTGTCTTGTAGTTCAAAAACTATGAGGCCAACCAGTTTTCAACTTGGGATTAGTAGGGTCCCACTTAATTATGGGTGTTTTAATCTTGCCAGTGCGAGAAGGCGGGTAGTATTTTTCAAAAAATTTAGTAGTTAAATCGACCCAACTAGTAATTGATCCTTTAATTCCATCAAACCATCTCCATGCATCTCCAACCAATGAGATTGGGAAAACAACACTATAAGTTTATCCTGATTTACATTCGGTAAATCAATTGGGTCAACAATTTTTAGAAAGTATTTGATATGCTCGACCGCGTCTTCCCCATTAGTACCATTAAAAGCATTTTTGTTTAAATCATCAAGGAATTTTCCTTTCAGCTCATAGGCATTCTTTCCATTAATCGTAATGCTTGTAATCCCTGAATAGTAATTTGCTTGGTCATTAGTCATGATTTTTCTCATTGTTAATTTTGCTTCTTTGTCTGTCATCTCTTCTTCAATCAACTAGCTCTGATATGTATGACCTGTCACAAAGGTAAAAATATCAGCAGGATTTGTTCTAAAGAAAGATAAAAAAATTATGCACGAAATTAAACACAAAAATTCAGCTTCTGTTTTAGATGATCGATACGGTGTATTCAATTGAAGTGAATACGTCGTATTAATCTATTGAGAGAGTACGCTTTATTGGACAGAAAGTTGGATACGCCGTATCCAATGGAAGTGGATACGCCGTATCGAGTTAGAAAACAATGAAAACACAAAAAAAATTAAACACACAAAAATATATAGAATATACAGAATTATACACTAATCTAAATTATACTAATCCTAGGGGTTAGATCTAATCTAATGTTAAAAAACAAAATATAAAATAAAAATCAAGATTAAATTTTCACTCCCCGGCAGCGGCGCCAAAAACTTGATGTGTCGTCGTGTGGTTGTAAATTATGATTCAAGTTTTAAATTTATATTTTGCCGACTTAACAATAAACAACACTTTAACGGGCAGTGTACCCGGTCGGTGGTAGTTTTGTGGTATGTGGGGTGTCGATCACTAAGAGTGAGAAACAATTTTAGTTTATTAATACTTTGGTTTTTCTAATCTAAGTTAGTCTAATCTATGTTAAACCTATGCTAAACATATGTTAATCCTAAATCTAATGGATAAGAGGGGTTTTCAGCCTAAGAGACTGGCATAGATTTTGTAGTGACTTATCATTCAACTAGATCTAGAAATACAAATAGAGCGTTAGCTAGATGCCGGGATAGCTCTCTATATATGCAATTTATATATCTAGAATAATAGGATCGCATATATTGACATGTCTTTACTTTTGGTTTAGTGAACAAGTTAGACTAGTAGGTAACCTAGGATTAACAAATGATGTTCTAATTCCTTGGGTAAAGATTTGGACAGTGGACTACTATTATATAAAGAGCCGTTAATCAGTAGTAAAGTCTCGATGAGCTAGGATTTGATAAGATCACCACTATTAAACTCCTATGTTAGATTATAATCAACCATGAATACTTTATGCGGATGTTTTTAATTGTGTCAGGATTAGCATCTCTAGGTTTTAGGAAGAAGTACTGCCTAAATCTAGGAATGATATATCGACAACAATAGGCCAATCATTGCACTTATAAACTAAAGCTGCATTTTATTTTATTAAATATGGTTAGTATGTTTTCCTTACAATAGGCTTGACTGCTTCTCTATCTTCTGACTATCATCTTGTATGTGTTAATTGTCCTCTAATTAGCTTAAGAATCGCAAAACTCGTGCCAGTCTCTTAGGCTTAAACCCCCATTTGCGCTAGTTTTAGGTTTAACTTATAATAACATAAAATATAATAAATTAGGACTAACTTAGATAACTAAAATAATGATAGAATTAGGAATTAACGCTCTCGCTCTTAGTGATCGAGATCCTACTTACCAACGAACATACAACTGATCGGGTACACTGCCCGTTAGTGTTTGTTAATAGGTAATTCAGCAAAATATAAATAATAAAACTTGATAATAAATATTACCTACGTACAATGACACATCAAGTTTTTAGCGCTGCTGTCTGGGACTGAAGTTGTTGAATTCTTATTTTATGAGTGTTTTAGTTTAGATTCAACATAGTTTAGATTAGTGTAATTTTTTTGTGTTTTGAGTCTTTGTTTTGGTGTCAAGGTCATCCATCTTAAGTTGTTGAATTCTTATTTTTGTGTTTTGGTTTAGATTCAACACAGTTTTTGACGCTGCTGTCTGGGACTGATGTATTCTGATCGAATAACCGATATGGCGTATTCACCCAAGTTGAATACGACATATCTCCTTTTCTAATCAATACAGCGTATTCTGTTCAAAATTTCGATATGACTATTCAGTTAATTAAATATGGCATATAGACCATCTGATACAGAAACAAACTTAAATTTTTCATATTCCATTCTCGAGTTTAGTTTTCTGTATTTTCTATCTTCTGAGCATATCCTACTGATACTTTATCTTATATTTTAGGTAGTGCATGACAAGGAGTTCGAACAAGGAGATCATTCATCCCTTCGAAGAACCTGAACGAGTGTTACATTCAAATAGGAAGCTTTTCAAGACAACGAGTCTTGATTATTTGAGTTCACCGAAATTTAATTTATTTTATGATCCCGGGTGTTAGAAATTGAGAAAAGACTCGATCACTTCCTAAAATGTATTTCATAGCTCGTAGTTAAACATTGTGTAAAAGTAAGCTAACCAGGCCAAGCTTAAGGCACACAAGGCCCATGGCCGGTCATTTGTAAGACTATAAAAGCCCTCTCCATCCCGTAGAGAGGGTGTTGGTTCATTCATTTTATCAAATATCTATTTCTCTCTCTAGATTGTTCTAATAACTCTTTTTCTCTCTAGATTTCTTTCTTTATTTCATAGATTGTTGCATGATTTGATATCCTACAATTGGTACAAAAAAAGTTGAATCCAGAACAAAAGCTGAATACATCACCTTATCCAGATGTTGTGCTTTAGATGAGATCACAACTGATAGACTATAGCCTTGGATTCAACAAAATTTCTCTGTACTGCGATAACAAAAGTGAGATTTCCTTATGCTGTAACAACGACCAACATTTAAGATCCAAGCATATCGACATCATATATCATTTTATAAAAGAGCAAGTGGAAAATGGAGTTGTTGAGCTATATTTTGTCAGAACAGAATATCAGCTGGCAGACATTTTTACCAAAGCTTTAAGACTCGAAAGACTTAATTTCTTATCAACAAGCTTAGAATGAAAAGTATGTCTCTTGAACTTTGAAAAGACTGGCAGAAGAAGCAGAAGAGTAATGTTGAAATCTCTTCTTGTATCCTATGTAAATACTATAAATTAGAATAACTCAAAAAGATTTTTCCTTTTATAAATTTTTTACAAAAAGAAAATACAAAAATATAAAACCAGAAAATCAAATAGAAAAATATAAAATCAGAAAATACCAAAAATATGTTTTCATGACATGCCTTCTTGAATCAATAAAATTTACGGCTTTAGAAATGTCATTCAATAATGACATGGAGCTGTAAATAAAATTCGAACAGAAGTTCTAAATGTTTTCAAAACATGTCATTGGCTTGCAGTTAATGTGACAACCGTGACTTGAGCAGGTTAGTCAAACTGTTAGAGTTGACTAAACTATTATTATGTGTTATATTTGTGTGCTTATGTGATCTTATATTAGTATTTGATATCAATCCGTGATGCGTATTCATCTATTAGTGATTGAATTTTGTGGTTTTGGTAGCTATTTCATTTCGTTTACATTTTGTGACAATGAAAATGATAGTATGATTTTATGCGTTATCGTGTAATTTGGTGAATAATGGATATATGAGCATAAGAAGTATATATTGTATTATTAGGTTTGAGTTAAGTCTAGTATTTAAATTAATTAAGCATAGGTTTTTCTAAATTAGGAAAGTAATTTATAAAATGAAATTTAAATAGTAAGTTTAAAACTAGTTTTTATTTAAAAGGTTGTGCAAAATTAATAAAGGTTTTTATAAAAATAAGAAAATAAAGGGGTAAATGTATATTTAATAATAATTAATAAAAAATAATTTAGGAAAAATGATACTCCCTCCGTCTCATATTAAATGTCTACTTTTGACTTTTTAAGTATTTCCTTTTTAACTTTGACCTTAAATATATTATTTGTGTTATGTGACACTTGTTGAAAGTTATACCAATGAAAATACATTAAAAACTCAATATATTCATATATTTTGCATCAAGTATTACATAACACAAACAAAAATATTTAAAGTCAAAGTTAGAAAGAAAAACTTAAAAAAATCAAAGTAAACATTTAATATGGGACAGAGGAAGTAATAAATAGTGTAAGTATTTTATTTTAAGTTATATACTTATTTAAGTATTTAAGGTAAATAAGTAGTAAATAGTTTTGTATTTAATATATATATATATATATATATATATATATATTAGAATATATTATTATAATATATATATATCTATCTAATCTAAAACCCTATATATAGAAGGATAAGAGAGAAGTGGTCTTCACTCAAAATTCAGCAAACATGCCTGCCACATAATTCATTTTGACTGCCATGTAGGATTTTCCATCTTTGACTTTTTTTTAATCCCAAAACATAACATTATGAAAAATGATAATTAGACCAATAAATATGCCAAAAAAGAGACCTACATATTTGATTGGCTACTCATGTTTCCAGTTTAAAAACTAAACTGATCCCCTTTTTTCTTCCTAATATACCCTTATTTAATTACGTAAATTAATTAATATTTTGTTTAATTTCTTTTTCCGTATTTGATGTTTACAGCTCCAGTTCTACACCCAAACTTATAAATTAACGTCTGAACTTTTGTCGTCTACGTCTCCCTTAAGTTTACATCATTAAATTATCAAAACTTAATTCTTTATTCTAACAAATGAAGATTATTCATATATCGTATTTTGTGTGTATGAGAAATGGTTTTTGTGGATGATTCCCTTAGTAAGTGAAATCATTATTTTGGTATTTGATGTTTTTGCTATATTATTACTCTAGACACCGTGAAATTCATTATAGAGACTAAATGGATAATGGTTGTCAGGTTGTGTAGTTTGCATGAAAACACGACAAAGAAAAATGTTCACAGCTTGGATTGTCCTTTTATTCATGTAATTTACATACCATCGTAGTGGATTTTTGAGCTCACCTTATTGACCCTTTTGAAAAAATATGTTCAAAGCTTCGTCCTCGCTTATCTAATACTTGGACATGATTGGTTTTTAAACAATGTAAAATTACCCGCCTATCTAATAAAAGCTTCGTCACGAAGGTATTATGTGTAGCTCTTTCAAAGGTAAACATCAAGAAAGGTTTAAAAGTATTATGTTGTGACAACGTTGTCTACAAAGAAGTACTTTATAGAAATCTCCTAAATTGCACTTTAAAATTTATAAGAACGTTAAACTTTTATTTTGATGCTACAATTTATGAAATTTAAATATTTTATTTTTTGTTACTTATTTAACAACTTTATATTAATGTCATTGAAAATTTATTTAGTATATTTTGTATTAAGGGTGAAAATATGTTCTCTATTTTGATGCAACATACATCTAATTTTTTATAACTCAATGCTCCTTTGTTTTACAGTCAACATTGCTCGCTGTGATTTTTATCAAGTGTATATAAGCTTTAACATTTATCTAAGGCTTTTTTATGCCTTATGCTAAATTATGACATCATTTTTAACAAGCTTAGATTATCTATTCTATAATGTGAATTTATCTACCTTTTAAATCTATTTAATAATCTCTAAACAATTTCTTAAAGCAACCCGTCCAACGGACGGGCCTGCGGCTAGTATATATATATATATATATATATATATATAGTTGTTGAATAAATAAAAATCTCTTTTTCTAAAATTTAAATATATTTTTGAACTAAGACTAATTTGCTTTAGTTGTAGTTTTTCTGTGTATAAATGGGAAGTCCAAGGGTTTTGAAACCGAAGGCCCGTGAGTCTCGATACTAGTCTCTGTGAGGTGTCAAAATCCTGATCTCCTAAATCGATCTCGGTTGGGATGTGCCGAGACGAAAGTCGCTACATAGGATGATCTCGCCTTCAAATTTATTATTCTTGGATAGAAGGTGAAGCTTAGAAAAATTACAATTTTCTTAAAAAGTTGATTTATGGTTGAAATTTGGAATGAGCACATTAACCTAAGATATAATAATTGTCGGGAGTGAAAAGTTTCACAAGTTACAAGTATGAGTAGTATTAGCAACTTAACTTATACTTAACGATGATTTCGTTTTTAAGCTTAGTTTGGGACAAGTGAAAAATCAGGGACGATGAATTTATCCTTTGTAGGCTTTTTAGGATTGAAATGCTTCTTATTCTATGACCCTAAAGGTTATGAAAATAACAAAAGTCCAGACATTCTAGTTAGAAAAAGAAAAAGGAAAAATATAAAAATATGAGTGGCAATTAGTGTAGATATATTAAAATGGTCAAAATGGGGCTTTTTAAAACTATTGAGTTCTTAATTCCTTATGATGAACACTTAGCTACTTTTCAAGGTAATTAGTCAAGGGTAATTAAGACTCTTTTTCTTCTAAAGTGCTTACTTATAGCATTGCGCGAGGACACGATAATAGTTTAGTATGAGGGATTTTGGTATGTGCTTGATTACACATACCTTTTACCTAATAAAACGAGCCTAAAATGACTAAATATATCAAAAATGCATTGTATTTGTGTGTTTTGTGATTTATGTTGTATAGGTAACGGATATTCACTAAAGGACAAAAATGAAGCCAAAACCGACCACGGGAATGGAAAGAGCGTGAAAACCCAAAGCCGAGGACATAAGCATCTTATTAGGCCAACCCGTACCCAAGTTAATGGGCCAAGTCGCCTAAGCCTTTTATATATAAAAGCCCAGTGATGTAAAGCCTAAATCTAATTAATTTAAACCTGGCCCAAATTAAAGCCCAAACCAAAAAGCCCGTTAACCCTTAACTTAAACACCCAAAACCTTTTACACCGTTAGTACTTAGGGACTAACACAGTTAGTCCTTATGGGTTTTCACCATTAGTCCTTACACCCTAACCCTGTTACCCTTTACCCTTAACCCCATTACAAATCAAACTCCTTAAACCTTTTCCCGCCAAATCCAAATACTAATCACCATCCCTTTCGTCCTATGTGAAAACTAAAGAATCGTTTAAGCTCAGATTGTTTAGATATTATATCTAGGATAAACAATAACAATGATAACAATTATGCAGCGGAATATAATGAAGACAATTGTTATTGAACAAGGTTTTATATTCAAACGTTTCCACCAAGCCCCAATTCTATATGATCAGTATAGAACGGTTACCACCTGTAACAGGGATCAAAGATCCTTGAGGCTAAACCAACTAACTAGACGTCTACATTGTATCTTGTGTACACACACACTGTTCTGGATGCTAAACTACACGACCTAATGTCTCTTTATATAGTAGAGATCATCTAGGTTTACAAAGGATAAGAACAAATATAATTAGGAAACAAATAATATCTTCCTAACTTTTATCTTTATCTTCTATATCTTTTATCTTCTTAAGGAGATCTTTTAGAATCTTCAAAATCTTCCATCTTTTAAAATTCCATCTTTGCGTTTAAGTCCTTTCTTGTTTCATTTCTTTTATTTATTTGGTCTCATCAAATCTAGAATCCCAACAATCTTCCCCTATTTGATGATGACAAAACAAACAAAGTCGTGTACGAACTTCATCATAAAGCCAAAGCTTCCCCTGAAGTTGAGATGTAATCATCTCCCTGAATGAAACAAACTTCCCCTTAAGTAGATTTCCTTTGTACCATGCCACACCAAGGATCTATAAGTTGCAACCTGTTAATATTTCTTCCCCTTTTTGTCATAATCCAATAGGGGACATATGAATATAAGCAACTTTGATCTTGACCACTACAAACCAATATCACACTTCTAATCCAAGCCTTCTAACTCCTCAAATTACCCACCATTAAGCACAATAAGAAAAATGAACTTGAGTAGTAGAAACTCACACTAGCAGTAGTAATAATGACTAGTAGTAGTAAAAACCTTCACCTCAATGACGCATGTAAATGGTTAAACATTTTAACAATAAGCTTCCCCTGAAACCCATATGTTAACCATTTCTTGAATCTTCAATTCTGTAGGCTCTATGTAATGATCACTGATGAAGAAAATTAAGTATAACGAACTTGATGCTGAAGTAGAATAACCCAAACTTGTGTCTTATGTCTTGTACTATCTACGTGACTCCAAACTTATAAATAAATCTGTGAAATATAAGTAGATCGCAACCTCTTGACAATTATCCTCATCTTCTATGAGACACCAGACCAGTTGATAGCAAATGTAGCATTGGGAGGGGGGGGGAATAAAAGTACCCATTTTAAGAGAATCGGCACACATTTGCTAGATTTGTCAAGTCTTATTTACATCGTTTTTAAGCACGAACAAGTTATCTTCAAACGTTGTAAGCCGTTTAAGATATGATAACAACACGCATCCAAATAATTCCACTTCATCGTCAAATAAGTGACAAAAACAATCTTCTTCGTAATCAATTCTTCAATAAATACCAAAAATAATAGCCATAAATCGTTTAAGAACACTTAAACCAAATCCAAAAAACTTTCTTCCTGTGTGTGTTGTCCGATAAACCAACCGATAATCAAAACTCGTCTCTGTCCAATATCGGTAAGTGCTAACAGTTGTAATATATTCGAGCAGTATTAACATTATCACAACAGTAGTAACTATTTAAGGAGCCCAATACTAATATTGCTCAAAACATTATTAAAATTAAAAGGAGCAGTACTAAACTTTTTATAGCCAGTACTAAGTAATGACCAATTTAGCATCACTTTTTTCTGTTCACATAACTGTCACGAATTTGTCACTAATGTGCATTCTCCTTTCATCCCATAGCATTTAGCGACACTTTATCTGTCACTAATCTGTCGCTAATGTGTCACTAATTTGGATTCTCCTTTCTTAAAATGTTGATCCATGGTTGAAATTTGAAATCAGCACACTCACATAATATATAATAATTGTCGGGAGTGAAAAGTTTACAAGTTACAAATATGAGTAGTGTTAGCAACTTAACTTATACTTAACGATGATTTCGTTTTTAAGCTTAGTTTGGGACAAGTGAAAAATCAGGGACGATGAATTTATCCTTTGTAGGCTTTTTAGGATTGAAGTGCTTCTTATTCTATGACCCTAAAGGTTATGAAAATAACGAAAGTCTAGACATTTTAGTTAGAAAAAGAAAAAAGAAAAATAAAAAAAATATGTGTGGCAATTAGTGTAAATAAATAAAAATGGTCAAAACGGAGCTTTTCAAAGCTATTGAGTTTTTAATTCCTTAAGATGAACACTTAGCTACTTTTCGAGGTAATTAGTCGAGAGGAATTAAGACTCTTAGTCTTCACTTTTCGAGGTAATTAGTCGAGAGGAATTAAGACTCTTAGTCTTCTAAAGTGTTTACTTATAGCATTGCGTGAGGACACAACAATAGTTTAGTATGGGGGAGTTTGGTATGTGCTTAATTATACATAACTTTGACCTAATAAAACGAGCCTAAAATGACCAAAATATATCAAAAATGCATTGTATTTGTGTGTTTTATGATTTATGATGTGCAGGTAACGGATATTTACTAAAGGACAAAAAACAAAGCAAAACCAGACAAAACTGAGCACGGTAATGGAAAGAGCGCGAAAAACCGAAGCCAAAGACATAAGCATCTTATTGGGCCAACCCGTACCCAAGTTAATGGGTCGAGTCAGCCAATTAAGCTTATCTATTAAATCAAAAGCCCAAATCCATTTACCAGTAATTCATATATCCTAATCCAATATTCTTTTCCAGCCCAAGTCTAAGGCCCAAACCAAAAAGCCAAACCATAATAGCCTTTAAACCCTTTACACCGTTAGTCATTAGGGACTAATACAGTCAGTCCCTATCCTATTACACCGTTAGTCCTTTCACCCTTAACACCATTAATCCAAACAAATAATAAAACTACAACCATTTACCCACCAAAAATCCCATCACTATTCACTGTCCGTTTCATTCTGCCCTGCAACCCGACAAGCACCCTTAACCTATTCTCCCCTATAACCCGACAAACCACCTTAACCTATTCTCTCAAGAAAATGAAAAAGGGGGCGCCACGATGGCAATCCCATGAATAGTTATTGGCTGATGAGACATGGACAAGAATCAAGGGCTGAGATGAAGATAAAATGGATTCAAGGTCTCAGGTTAAAGGCTTGGAGAGCACTCTTAAACCCCTTCACAGAAGAAACACACCTCAAAGGGCTAGAGCTTCTCAATTCGGCTATAAATAGAGGGTGTTCTCACACAGATATATCAATCTAGTGTAGCTTTTTATTGTATTTTACAACTTATATTAGTTTAAGTTAGCTTATTATAACTTTCTTTTCAAGTCTTGTAAACGTTTATTAAGTTTTAATGAAATTCCAAGTTTAATGTTAAAATTATGTTTTTGTGTTAATGAATCTTATGTTTGAAAATGTTTTGATAAGCTTCATATAAGCTCTTGTTTAAGCTGTTTTACTAAAACAATATAAACCTTTACATAGCTTATAGTGTTTAAGCTAATTTCACTCAAAATTCACCCCTAAAATACCTCAGCTTAACTTGGAAGATAAGCCAAACCTGGATGGGCTTATATGACCATACTAGCTTGTTTTCAAACAAGCTAAAGCTTGTTGATAAGCTCTAAGAGCATTTATTGTCCTTGTTTAAGCAAATGACTTAGTAAGTTTTCACTTTTTACTTTTTAGCTTATTTACTGTTTTGCTTATTAGACTGCTTATCTTCTGCTTATTTATGCTTATTTATGTTGCCTATTGCTTATTGATGCTTGCTTATTGTTTAAATCTTCTTTGTTCATGTTTTTATATAAAACTGTCTTATTTAGCTTAAAACTGCTTATGTTGTTTGCTTATTGTTAAGTGCTTATTAAAGGTTGGATTTTGCTTAGTAAGTCTTAAGATTGTTAGTTTGTCATATGTTTTTAAAAACTTTAGCTTAAAACAGTCAAAATCAAGCTTAAAATGGTTTTTAAATTTTTAAAGGGGTGTTTGGGATAAGCAGCACTAACCTTAGTTAGTGCTGTTTGACCACTCATTGGTCTTTAAACCAACTTTGAAAAGCTTTAAATAAGCCTTATAATCAGTTTTCATAAAGTTTTTGCAAGTCATATCAAGTTTTAAGGTTTAATCTACCTAATCTTAGAATCTGTGGTTTTAAAACTTATTCAAACTGCTTATATTTAATTTTTGCTTAAAAGTTGTTTTGAGGTCTTGTTTATGCTTCTATTTTGTTTCTAAATGCAGTAAAATAGAGTTGGTTAAGTGTGCAGTTGTCTTGTGAGTTTTCTTATCATTCTGTCAGGTAGTATTTCAAGACTGTTTTAAAAAGCTTAAAGTCAGTTTTTGATCTTTAAATTCAGGTTAGGTAATAGATACTTTAGATTTGAAATTGACAACACAAGCTTATTGGCCTACAAGCTTAATTTGTTTGTGCTTTTTAGAAACTCAAAACAGCTTTTACTAGCTTATTATTAGGCCTGCAGTTAGCTTATTTATCTTTTAGAATCCAAAAACATAGTTAAAATAGCTTTTTCTCTTTGCCTTTTCTAGCTTAGCTTTTAAACTTATTTGCTTAAATTCAGTTTATTTTGGTTCTTTGAGTGCTATTCTCAATCTGTTTTCAATTTGTAGCTTAATTATTTTGCTTATTAGTCCTTTATCTTAGCTCAAAGTAGTGGTTTAGCCTGTTTGTCTGTTTTAAAGTGTCTACTCTCTTATTGTTTTTAAGTCCTTTTCAGCTTATTTCCTTTAATGTTTAACTTATTTCTTTGCTTATTTATGTTATTAGCTTAGATTATTTACCTGTTTTCACTTGTTAGCTTTTTCTCTTTGCTTATTTGGTCTTAAATTTAGCTCAATGTTTGTCATATTCTTTATAACCTCTTTTTTAAGTCAACTGTCTTTAAGCTTTTCAGTGCTTACTAGCTTGTTTTATTTGCTTATTTATAGTCACTAGTGATTAATGAGTTTAGGTAATTATCTGTTTGTAGCTTATTTGCTTTTCTTGTGGCTTATACAATCTTAAAAAGCCATACAATTTTAGCTTTTAGCCACTTAACTTAAAAACCAAGTCTGTCACTTTTAATTAGCACTTTACTAGCTTATTATTAAGTTTTGTAAAAAAGTTGCTTTATTAAAGTTTCTTATTTTTATCTTAAGTTTAGCTGTTTTTCAAAAAGAAATTAAAAAAAAAGTTTTTCAAAAAGGTAAGATCCATGACTCGAACCTGCGACCTCACCTTCACAACACACACACACACTACCATCCTGCCCTTGGGTCTTTTTCGTTATACCTTCACACCATTTTTCTTTTAAGCCTTTTTTCAAGTTTAAGCCTAACAATCCTTTTTAGCTTATTTTCAGCTTATTCAAATAAGCTGGTGAACTTATTTTATTTTTCTTAGATTCTAAATAGTTAAAAGTACTTTTCGTGATTTTTTTTAGATTTTTATAAATTAGTTTAATATTTTTATAATATTTTTAGATTAAAATAGTTTTTAATTCATAAAAAATAAAATAAAAGTAAATAAAATATAATTCTTTTTTCCAAAATTATATTTAATCATTTAGGACTTTTAGAAATTAAATTTGCATTTTTAAGGTTAAAATTTGATAATTTAGGTTTTTAGTCGCGTTTTTCGATTCTAGTTAACGTTTTTAGTTTAAATCTTTAATTGCTTTAATTGTTGCTTGCATTTATTTGTTTTTTGCATTAGTAGAAATAGAATCAAAACCAAATCTTTGATCATTCAAATCGCGCGATCACAAACTTAACGAGATTCTCAATTCACGCTTCGTCAGGCGACTCGGGAAGATTTGGTCATCACTTTTCTTAAAGTGATTTTCATTTCTTAACGGAATACTTCTTTTATTTTTTGATAGTCGGTATTTTAGTATATATATATATATATAGATATATATTAGTATATATACTATTTTGCTCAAATCAGTAGGCTTCCCTTAGGAACCTGATTTGTTTTCCTCATGTTTGAGGTTTTAGGAGGACTTAGGTCTGACTCCTTTATGCGCTTTGTCAGCGAAGGCTCATGTGTGGCCTTAAGTTGTAGACAAGTGTATTGTGCCACTTTCAAAAGAAGGTTTCCCTTAGGAACCTGATTTGTTTTCATTATGTTTGAGGTTTTAGGAGGACTTAGGTCTGACTCCTTTATGCGCTTAATCAACGAAGGCTCATGTGTGGCCTTAATATATATATATATATATATATATATATATATATATATATAGATATGATATATTTATATATTTTATATTTTTACTATATATATATATACTATCGAATATTATTGTTTAGTTGTCAGATTAAAGGGTTGCGAATCCGCTTTCATTATGTCCTCAAGGCTAAAAAGATAGCATGGAGAAAAGTTAATCTGTGAACTTTTGAATGTCTTAGTTTTGTAGGGCTCATGTGTGGCCCTACGACATCCTTTCAAATGTTGAACTTAATATTAGGCTCAAGTGTGGCCTTATGACATAAGTACTTTAAAATCAACCTTCTTCATTGATAGTGTAGAATGATTTACATCATCACAAGTATGAACACTTAGTTTGCTACACCATTTTTGATAATTGAAACGAATGACTTGAAAGGGAAATAAGAAAGAAAAACTTTGCGAAAAAGAATGTAAGTTTTACATGTAAAACTTACGAAGGCTTTTTTCCTTTCATTGTTTGAACCAACGAGTGATCGGTTGTGTCAACAATTGTGTTTAGTTCCTCTTTGTGGACTTTGTTTATTATATATGGGCCTTGACATTCATTCGCGTTTCGTTTAAGTAAAATGAAATCTCCCACGATGTACATGGGGTGACTGCTCCTTGCGCCGCGGTATTTTCGCAACTTGTTTCGGTAGTATGCCTTTTTGATCGAAGCCACTTCCTTACTTTCCTTTCCCTTGGTTGCTTTCTGCACTCTTCCCCTATCATCCGTAGTTTTGATTATGGGGATTACGGCTTCTGAACCATAGGTTAGGCTAAATGGTGTTTCTTTCTGGCTATTCCTTGGGTGGGTTATGTGTATCCATAATGTTTTAGCTAGATTATCCACCCATCCATGTTGGCTTCAAGTTAGCTGCCTCTCTATGTGGTGCATTATTTCTATGTGTTCTGTGGCAGCTTGCTTAGCGCGTCTGCTTTCTTGTTCTGGTTCCTACGTACGTGCTCAACTGTGTACTCTTCGAAGCCCCTTAGCGCAGTTTTAACCTTTTGCAAATAGTATTTGATTGATGTCTGTTTTGCTGCGAAGGTTCTTTAATCTGGTTTACCAGAAGTTAGGAGTCCAGGAATATTGCCACTTTTACAATTTACATTTCCTGGGCTATCCGTAGACCTGCTAGCAATGCTTCGTATTTTGCTTTATTGTTCGTTGTTTCAAACTCGAAGCGTAAAGCGTAAGTATGCTCTTTACCTTCGGGATCTATCAACATTAGCCCAGCTCCTGATCTGTCTGAGTTGGAGGCTTCGTCGGTGTAGAGTCTCCACTTACTGTTTAAATCTGGAACCTCCTTTGGTTTTTCTTTCTTCTCGTTGTCCTCGAAGGGTATCTCGACCAAGAAATCGGCTGGCGTTTCTTTTTCATTCCTTCTCAGGAACACGATATCATGTTCTCCCAATTCGATTGCCCATTTGGCTACTCTTCCTGTTTTTTCGGGCCCTGTGAGCATTTGCTTAATGGGTGTGTTTGTGAGAACCGTTATCGTGTGGGCCTGAAAGTATCTTCGGAGTCTTCTTGCTGCGTGAACCAAGGCCAGTACAAGCTTCTCCAAGGCAGGATAGTTGAGTTCGGCTCCTTGTAGGACCCTGCTTACGAAATAAATGGGGGTCCATCCTTCATTTCTCTTTGCGGCAAGCACAACACTTATACTTTCTTTTGAGGCGGCGAGGTGCATTGTTAAAGTTTCTCCCACCCTTGGTGCAGTGAGTGTTGGTAAGGCTTGAACGAGTTTCTTCATTTTCTCTAGTGCTTTGTCGGCTTCGGTTGTCCACTGTATGCTCTTTTTATCTTTGCACCCTTTGAGTACTTTGAAGAAAGCCAGGGATCTTTCCGCACCTTTCGATAAAAACCGGCTGAGGGCTGCTAGCTTCCCGTTGAGACTTTGTATGTCTTTTAGTGTTCTTGGCTGGTCGAGGTCAGTGACTGCTTTAACCTTCGAAGGATTGGCTTTTATGCCCTGCTTAGTGATGAGGTGTCCTAAAAAGGGGCCTTCTTCAACACCGAATGAGCATTTCTTCGGGTTTAGCTTCATGTTGATCGATCAAAACCTTTCGAAGGTTTCTTGTATATCTTTCAACATTTCTTTTTCAGAAGTACTTTTGATGACCATGTCGTCTACGTAAGCCTCAAGGTTTCTTCCAATTTGGTGACTGAAGACCTTGTCCACTAACCTTTGGTATGTTGCCCCTGCATTTTTGAGACCAAACGACATCTTCTTGTAGCAAAAGACTCCTTCTCCTGTGTAGAAGGTTGTTTTGTTTTCGTCTTCTTCTGCCATTTGGATTTGATGGTAACCCATGTAGGCATCTAGGAAGCACTTCAAACGAAACCCTGAGAGGGACTCTATTTTCCAATCGATCTCTGGAAGTGGATAACAATCTTTGGAACAGGCCTTGTTTATGTCTGTGAAATCCACACACATTTTCCATCCTCCATCACTCTTTTTTACCATAACAGGGTTGGCTACCTATGTTTGGTGCTTGACCTTCCGTAGTATCCTTACTTTCGTAAGTTCTTCTGTTTCTTTACAGGCTGCCATGTTGCGATCTGGACCTAAACCTCTCTTGTTTTGCTTTATTGGCTTAACAGGGCTGTACTCATTTATCTTATGTTCCATGTTGAAAGGTTTTCCTTCAACCATTATGGTTCTCGAAATCCTAGTCATATCAGTGTGTGTCCATGCGAAGACGTCTGCGTTTGACTTTAAGAAGTTTTGCAACTCTTTTTTGAAATGTTCAGGTAGCTGCTTTCCGATGGTCACCGTTTGGTCGGGATACTTATCGTTTACGATAATTTTTTCCTCAGCGTTGACGCAACTGAGGACCCTTTCCTTGTTTATGGCAAGCATCTTTCTGGCCCTCTTTGTTACTTCATCGGTTTCGTCTGCCAAAAGTACAGTTCCGATTCCTTTTTTGGTATGAAATTTAATGGCTCTGTGAATCGTTGAGACTACGATTCCCATCCTTTGCATCGCTGTTCTTCCTAACAACATATTGTGTGAGGAGTCAGACCTTACAATAACGAAGTTAAGAGTTTTTGTCCTTGAGAGGGGGCGTCTCCTATTGTGATCTCTAACGGAACTTCACCAATGGAACAAGAACGTTCTCCTGAGAACCCTACTAGAGGGGTCTTCAGGTCCACTTTAGTGGATTTGATGGTAGGATTCAGTTTCTCAAAGCAATGCTCGTAGATAATCTCACATGAGCTTTCGCTATCCATGTATACTCGCCCCACCTTTCTTCCAAATATCTTGGCCTCTATAATGACTGGTGCGTTATTCACCTTTGCTACTGGAGGAAATATAATTTCCTTTCCTCCGTAGTCTGTATTTTCTTGTGCGAGGCTTTTTGCGATATGGGCTTCTCGACTTACCATAAGTATGGGTGCTTCAGCGGGTGCGGTGCCTTTATCCTTTTTACTTTCTCCTCGTGGGGTGTCGGATGACTTTGTTCTTTCCTTTTTTATTCCTTTCACGAGGTGCGAAAGTTGTCCCGAGTTTACAGCCTCTTGAATCTGAGTTCTGAGGTGTCTACAATCATTGGTATCGTGTCCGTAATCTTCATGGAAGTGACAGTACTTGGACATATCTCGCGATCGCTTACTTCCGAACATCTTTGGAGGTGGCTCGAAGCTTCTTGCAGCCTTCTCCGTAGCGAGAATTTCCTTCGGACTTTTTGACAGACTGGGAAGCAAACCATGATTAGGTCCCCGGTAGGGGGAGAATCTGTCTTTGTTTTTCTGTCCTCTGTTATTATCCCAGGAACTTTTCTTTGACCTTTCGAAACTGTCTCTTCGATCGCTTGAGGCACCATTAGTGGCTACCTCTCTTGCTTCAACCCATGTGTAAGTCTTCTCCATTAGACCTTTGTAAGTGGATGGAAGGTCCGTGGAGAGATGCTCGACCAAACTCCTTGTTCTCAAGCCATGAACAAAACCTGAGATTCGTTGTTCTTCATGTAAACCCAGGATCTGCAAGGTATCATCTGTATATCTGGTGATGAAGGCTCGAGTGCTTTCGCCTTCTCTTTGTTTGATGTTGTGGACAGCTAGATGCGTCTTCGTGAACTTCTTCTGTTGGCTAAAATGCGATCGGAATTTTGCCTTGAGATCTTCGTAATCGAGGATACTACCTGCTTTCTGACTGTTCCACCATATTCTGGCGGAGTCTTTGAGGGTATATGTGAACATATGGCAGGCTACCGGCATTAACCATTTTTGCATCCGTATAGCCCCTTCGAAAAGGTGCAGGAAGTTATTTGGGTCTCCTTTCCCATCATAAGAACTGATATGGGAAGGCATTTTCAGTCCGTCTGGGAGAGGATAATCCTCTATCCAGCGCACAAAACGTGTTACCGAACCCACAGGGTTCAAGACAATGCCTGTCAGGTTTGGGTTGGTATACACAGGTACGTTTGGGAATGTGTACATATGTTGTGTATAAAAAGGATAACTGTTTGTAGGCATATTTACGGGGTACGTAAAACCATTCTGAGAAGGCATATTACTATTTGCGAAGGTTTGTGGTACGTGCCTTTCCTGTGGGAGATGGGCAGGAATTCCCCCCATAGGGAGGTTTCCTGGTGGAGTTCGCGTGGGGAAGCTTAAGTGTTGCCCGTTAACAAAACTCGTAGGTTGTAGATAAGGGTGAATGTGAGTAGGCATGAACCTATTAGGTATACTCAAGCTAGCAGGTATGAAAGGTTGAGCATGGTGTGAGAGAAACGTACCGTTAGAAGGGAGATTCCCTCCTATGTTATTTGGAAGTGCCTGACCTCCGTAATCGAAAGTCAAAGAAGATTGCAAAGGTTGCCCATTCTCACCTCTTCCCAAATAGGCTGCTAAAAGTGGAGGGAGATTCACACTTTGACCTTCCTCTGAGTGCTTCTTCTAAAGGCCTTCCCCTTTTAGTATTCGTTTCGACCCTGCTTTCCCCTCTAATCTGAGCTCCTTCGAACCCTACTGTTCTTCCCCCCGTTTACAGATCCTGGGAGATGCTACTCGAAGAGGTGGAGTGGCAGCTCTGTTAGGCTCAGGTCTTGGCTCCATCTCTCGTTCTTCATCGTAATCTTCGCTGAAGTACTCTAGTTCGGTTCAGAGGTTATTATTACGCATCTCCTATGCCGGTCCCTTAAGAGAGACTCAAAGGCTTCATAATTGGCTTCGACGAAAGCCGGGCTAATCACGGGATTAGGATTAGCTAAGGTGGAAGCACGATAATCCATGGGCGTATTTTTAGGAGTGGTGGCGGCAAACATAGTGGTAGTTATAGGTACTGCCGAGAAACCCGGTGGTGGTGTAATTTCTCTCTCGCTTGTCTTGCCGGAAAATAAGGTGAGTTATTTTGACAGTAACTAGGCTTGGTTTGAACGAGACTAATTATTGCGGTCCCACGGATGGCGCCACTGATTGTGCAAATATGGGCACGATCAGGATTCGATGAGATCAAAGAGTTCTTTAAGTGATTGTTAACTTCCCAAGCCTTGAATAAACTGTAACACAAATGAAAACACTACGTTAAGTAAAGCGCAGGGGGTGTCCCTGCGAATCACCTCCGACGTGAGAGTAAGTGTGTGCTTTGTATTTGGTAAAGTATGATAACGTAAGTAAGTGTGTAAAGAGTTCTAGCCATACCTGGAGCCCTTACCATATATTTATAGGTGTAGAAATGAGATGGGACGAGGCTTAGCACAAAGACTGGTGATCGTGGGGGTGTCCCACGATTTAAGGGGTGATTCTTGGGTTGTGTACCACGATCTCTGTTTTGGTGGGAAGACCTTGATGGAGATGGAGAACGTGGGTTTGACTATCTGACCTTTGCTCTAGTTTCGTCGAAGGCCCACCGTGAAGGGTGTAGGGCTTCGCTTGGCGAATTCTCATACTGGTAACCATCCCGAAGATGGTTTTAGGCCACTCGAAACTATTCGAAGGTTATTGGTTGTAATTAGGAGAAGATCCTATTCGGGCTTCGAAGGGGAGGCCTTCGAACCGGAGAGGATGGTACGTTATCAAAGACATACATAGATGGTAAGATAAACATAAATATTAGATGACTATTAGTTGGCCCAAAACTAATTATAGGTTTGGGTCCATTAGGTTTTAGGTTTTGTATTGCTTCTTTATTAAGCTATGTATTTGTTATAAATACATGGGCAACCTTTATTATGCAACACACAAAACACGATCAATAATATCATCTCTATTTGCTATTTAGCATGGTATCGGAGCTTTAGTTATAACTCATCACAAAATAGTTGTCCTCCGATCATCGGCAACTTGCCGATGATTCGGAGGGATCCTAAATGTATTATTTTTCTTCTTCATTTAATTAGCTTTTTCTTTTTATCCAATAAACCCTATCATCCAAAACCCTAGCCGTCAGAACACATCTTGTATTATGTTGATGTAGCCATCAATCATTTGTCTCTTACTCTATGTTTTACAAACGGAGGTCATTGTAGTTTTCAAAAATAGTTGTTGCAAAATTGTCGTTCCTACCTAAAGACAAAGCAAGCCATGACGTAAACAAAAAAAGCGGCACGCAAAGGAGGAAGCCGCAAGCAATAAACTACTATGCTGCCAAATACAATTATGCTTCCGCTTAAACAAACAACAAAAAAGATGATAGAAGAAAAGAAAAGAAGAAACTTTCAACATATGTTCCAGTTTATCCGTTCGAAAATATATCATTCAAACTGCAGGGAAGTATTAGATGACTATTAGTTGGCTCAAACCTAATTATGGGTTTGAGTCCATTAGGTTTAAGTTTTTGTATTGCTTCTTCACTAAGCTATGTATCTATATATATATAAAGATTGAATACAAAAATTAAATGTGGAGACTTCATAGTTTGTAACCAAAGCTTTGTAAAGTGTACAATTTCAAGTGAAATAATGGTAAAGATTGAATACTCTTATTAAATGTGCAGCTTCAAGTTGTAACCATGCCTTTGAAAGTTGTACAATCTCGTGTGCATTTTAAAAGCTTCAACTTAATGTTGAGTCTTAATGATATGATTTGAATCAAGAATTTCTAAAGTCACGAAACGAACTATTAATCACACAAAGCATGTTTAATATCTACCATTTCAACTTCTTCTTTAACGTATGTTTAATGTTTAATAAATAATGAATAATAAAATATCTTTTCATGTGTCTACTTAAGAAAAAAAACTATAAATAGCACATTCAAGTAATGCAACCCCAGTTATCACATTACTCTTAAAATTGAGGTTACCGGTTTATCTATAGAGACGTATATTGGAGTTAAGGTCAATTTATCAAATTCTTCACATGTTTTTTTTTTTAATTAATTCTCTACTTCATATTGCGTGTTGTGAATTGTATCAGTTGAGATCTAGTCGAAAACTTTTTGTTGCGTTATCATACTCTTATGTTTTATTCTTGGTATTGCTGCATACCTATACATGTAAGTTATATCTCATTCACTTATTCCTTATGGCTTAACTTAGAAGCATTATGTATATTGACCATCCTCGGAACCAACATCATCGTCGGAATAACCACGATCTACACCGCTTTATGTTATAAATTTTGTTTGAAACAGGAAAATAAGCAAGAAGAAGATAAGAGTGTGCCGGTAATAATGGCTGGAGATCAATATGCTCGGTTCATATCAATGTTGTGTCCATGTGAGCCACCGAGACAAGGAAAGATTGTCGTTGAAGAGGCTGTTCATACACGAACAAAACAGCCGTCACATGTAACCATATCCATATATTAATTTTTTTATTGTTCTTTGTATATATGTGTCACTAAGATCGAATTAATGGTTTCTTTCATTTGTTTATGTTTTGAGTTTTGGTTAGTGCCAAGTAAATGAATTTACAATGGGCTACAAACAAAAAGCCAGTTGCATAATAGTCAAAAGAGATCTTTAAATTTAGGGACCATTTATAAAAATGGGCAATTATCGGATTCTGTCATCTTTAGTTAGCCACGCTGCTCACGAGCTTTTAGAAAACGGAGATGAAGCTAGTGAAATGGACTGAAGGTGGACCAAGAAGTAAACAATATAAACACCTGCTCCTTTGTTTGCCTGTGGAATACCATTATGACTATGGTAGTACTTTGTTTCTTTTTTTGTAATTAGTTATTTTGTTATAAATGGTGGTTAATTGGTTAGGATCAATGCTAAGTTTTTGTAACATCGATATTTTCAATTGTGTGTAAATGCCTTTATAATTTCATTATAACAGAACAAAAGGACTATTATAATCATGTATTTATGATGGTGACGCGTCATCAAAGTATATACTTGGAGTTTAATGACCAAAGTGACAAATTTTCGAGACTAGGATTGATCCTTATAGAACTAGATTCGTGCATCGCACCAACCCCGACTTCATGAACAAGTTCGATGCTTAACATAAGTAAAACTTTAATTTTTCCCAAAAAACAAGCCCGATGCATCATACGGGTATGAACGCCTCGGTTGTTATAAATACATGAGCAATCTTTATTATGCAACACACAAAACACGATCAATAATATCATCTCTATTTGCTATTTAACAACTAAGTATAGTTAATTAGGTCAAATGGATTAGTAGAAAACTAATCGAGTAAATGAAAACGAAAATTTCGTAAACAAAGATAAAAATGAGAGAAAAACAAAAAACCTCCTTCAAAAGAAGCGACTTTGATTATAAAGAAAAAGGGAGGTGATTTGCACACTCCACAAAATGATTGAAACACTCTAATTTATTGTGTTTGGACATTTATACCCTCACACTTACCTGTACATTTTCACATCTGTAAAGGTATAAGTGTCCAAATACATTAAATTAGAGTGTCCCAATCATTTTGTGGAGTGTGCAAATCATCTTCCAAAAAAATGAATCACTCTTTCGTTTCTACCATGAAAAAACATGTCTCTTTATTTACATGGGATATTGACTTACGAAACTGATACAATAATTAAATATAGGTCTGAATTCTCACAAATTGTAAACCTATATGGAAAAGACTCAAAATTATCTATCATTTACCAATTTTAGCAAATTAAGGCTTTGTGGCACTAGAGATGATGGCCGAAAATAGGTGTGACCGACTCTTTACATATACAAAGACATTCAAAAATTGCAAGCCTTTAAAATAAATATCGCCGGCCTAAAGCCCTAGCTTTAGTAGCCTTAACATTGAGTCACCACACCTATTTTTGAAAGTTTATTAAAGTAAATCACAAGTGATTTTGCCTAATCAACAGTGATTTACGCAATTGATTCTATGTAAATCATAAGTGAATATCACAATTTGTTTTGCGTAAATCACAAGTGATTTTAGATAAATTACAATTAATTTTGCATAATATGATTTTATCCGAATCACATGTCACTACAAGAATACAAACGATTACCCACGAACCAAATTAGTGGGTAAAAGATCAAAATTCGTGGGTAATCGGCAAATACCCACGTATTACCCACTAATATGTAAATATGGGTAAAACCTTCGAGGCTAATTCTTTGCCCATAATATTTTGGAACCGTGGGTATGTTACCCACAACATAAGTTGTGGGTGTTCATGTTAATTCGGTGGGAAACTCTTCCATGGGATTTTTGGACACCATGAAAATGACCTCGAATTTGGGCATGAGTAATTGGTGGGTAAATATTCTCATGGGTATAGTATGTCGAATCCAAAATAATCACTTCACTTCATAATAAGAACAAAAAAAGTAGGAAGGAGATGAGAAGAATTGTAGAGAGAGAAAGTAGAGAGGGAAAGTAAGAGAGAATGAGGAAGTATACTTACAAAATGAAAGTTACAAATGATCAACCCCCACTCTCTATCCATGGAGAGTGGTATTTATACCTAGACTAAAAGGCTTGCATGCCTTTAGTATTTCTATGGGCCAGGATCAGGATTACTTGGGCTTTCGCCCGATACACGTGATCGGTTAGCTTACATTTAAGAGCCCGTTTACCCGTCTAGCCTATTATGACGTATATTAATTAATGACCGAGACCTAATATAATTAATGAACGGACTTCCTTGTTCGACTCAATATTTTGAGGCTAACAATCTCCCCTAAAGTGAGTTCATTGTGATACTCCTTCGTGAGATCAATGAGATTGCTTTTGTCGTTAAGCTCTTATCTTTGTCTTGGTCTTTATCTTGTTGTAGGCTTGTTCCTTCATGCTTTGTGATCTTTGATCTTTAGCCTTTGTCATTGTCCTTTGACTTCGTCTTTGCGTTCGAGATCTTTAAATCTCTTGATCGTCTTTGCCTCCTTGCGATCTTGTGTCTTGACCAACATGCTCATACTTTGCATCATCTTGAAAGCTTGCTAACAATCTCCCTTGATAGACTTGATATCTTTAAAGGAAGATCTTGTATATCAGAGTTTGTGCAGAAGTTTTTATCTTTAATTCTTGAGCTTTTATGATTCTTGAATCTCGATGCTTATAGTATGTCTTTGTAGTTTGAGCATGAGCATGTGGCAATGAATCTAACTTCAGCTGGAATAAGGCATCACCATCTCCATCTTTATGTATCCCGAAATAAAACAGTTAGCAATAAAGCGTGTGGACGAATATGGCTTTGTCATTTATCCAGATTAGGTTAGATTAACCTTCGGTTCCGTAGGACCGTTTTACAGTATAAATACTATACCTGTGATCAGGTAGATTCAAAGAATCTCCTTGACAGGGTTTCCAGCTCAAAGCGTAGGATCTTCTAACACAAATATATTAGATTTACCAAGCTTGCTAGTTCTCATTACTGGAACGTCTCAAAGCAGACAACACGGTAAGAGTGAATCAGATAGTTACTATCTTTCTGATTAAGCCGTCAATTCATTTCCTGGAACAAGTTTGATTCACATTGAATCGCACCATCGTTTCTTTCCAGTTGACACAAGTTTGATTCATATAGAATCTCGCAAGTCACCTACCAAGAGCTTGTTTGATGCTGGCTCAAGCAGGATTTCCATCTTCATTGTGAGTACATAAGTATCACTCGGATGTTCTGGCACAATCACAAGGATAATGCGTAGGACTCTTGTTAACAGCTTGTGAACTTATTGGTGTTCAACAAGTGTTAGAAATGGAATGTGTCCTAATGAGATTTATTTATGGATCTCTTGGCTCTAGACTCGATTAGTGCATTGCGTTTTGGTTTTAGTAATCGGAGGCTGGAGCAGACTGCCACCTATTCAATTAGTTAACTAATCGAGTGAGTAAAGTCAATAGAGTCGTGTGTGTCTCTGTGACAAATATGACATGTTTTCTTTTGAGAGAATCCCGATTGGTGGGAAAGGTTGTTCATTGAAGCACTGGGTCCATGATGTCGTCTTAATGTCAGCAATCACATTATGATTTGACAGCATATGTATTGACCCGGTTTCTGCCTAAGTTGTGTGGAGGGCTTCTTTCTTTAGACCCTTTATCCATACATTTCTTTTTAATTCTTCAACCCCTTCAATGCTTACCAAGACGTCATTACTAACACCTTGTTGTGATTGTTCCAGTGTTAGCTCAATCTTAGTCGGCATTCTTCCCTTATACACATTCATCTCCAATCATACCTAAGGACTGCTATTTCTAACTATGGAGTGTCCTTGGGTAGATCCCTCCGGTTCTGGTTGGATCATGACCAAATACTAACCTTACCTCTTATGTCTTCAGGAATCGTCGTGAAATAAGATTGTTTGTTAGGGTATTAGTTCTTATCCATTTTAAAACTTTTCCGAATAGCACTTTGAGTTTTTTTAGATCACATTTTAATTACATTTTCTCCCCATATTTTTATAAAATTCCTTAATGCACTTTGATTCTTGAATATACTGTGTGATTAAAATTTGTCTTGAAAAAGGCCATGGGGAAAAAACATTGAAGCTTAGCCATGAATTATTTGGAACTGTGTCATCTTGTCCCCTCAATTTTACATATGTTGAACCAAAAACTATGGTACCAAGTTGTAAATCGATATAAAATTGAGGTTGAAACCTGGTCACGTATAACAATCATTCTATTGAATTGTCCATTATTTCTTGTTGTTATTAAGAGTCTTTTTGGGAATGGTTTGAATACATAGAATGGGCGTGGAGATGATGTATCCAAATCATATAAGTTGTTTTCGAAAAACTCCCCCTGAAAGATGGAGTGTTAAACACACTAATTTTGAAAGATTATGGAATCGTTCAGTGAGAAATTCTTGAAAAATTTGTGATTCAACTTTTGAAAAACTTCATGTTAGAAGACTTCTCTTCCAACTCTAAGGGTAAGCGCACTTATGGTACACTATCCTTTTCATGAGCTAAAGCTTGAAATGTCTTGTCATGAAACAGCTCAAGACCGAGAAAAGTTGAATTTCTCGTTGTTAGGATAAGTTATCTTTATAGATAAACTTTCCTTTATTTGAAGTCCGGGTTACGTACTGATATTTGCACATAAGCCATCAAGAAAAATTAGAAATGACATGTTTTGAAAACATTTTGAAACTCCTGTTCGAACTTCATTTACACGCCCGTGTCGATATTAATCAACATTTCTAGGTACGTAAATGTTATCGATTCCAAGAGACGTGTCGAGAAGAATATTTTTTGAAACATTTTCTGATTTTTTTATTTTGTATTTTCTTTTTGAAAATTTTATATTTTTGTATTTTTTGTTTTCAAAATATGTACATGTTGATGTTTGATGAAGTATCAAGCAGATTCTTTTGTCAGAACCTCCAGTTCTGCTGGAGTCAAACATCTCATACCAATTTGTCTGACGAGATACTGAAACCTTTCTTCAGGAAGGGCTTTAGTAAACATGTCGGCCAATTGGTATTCAGTTCTGACAAAGTAGAGTTCAATTATACCGTTTTCAACCTGTTCTTTGATGAAGTGATACCGAGTATGGATGTGCTTGGTACGGGAGTGCTGCACGGGGTTGCATGAGATTGCTATGGCTGACTGAGAGTCGCAGTACAACGGTATTTTGTTGTAGTTGAAGCCATAATCTTGAAGCTGTGTTCGCATCCACATTACTTGAGCACAACTTGCAGATAACGCCACGTATTCAGCCTCTGCTGATGACATTGCAGTACAGTCCTGCTTCTTTGACATCCAGCTGACTAACTTATCACCTAGGAACTGTATTCCTCCAGAAGTGCTTTTGCGAGTATCAACGCAACCGGCATGATCGGCATCTGAAAAAGCTGTTAGTTCAAAGCCAGAACCCTTCGGATACCAGAGTCCCATGTGAATGGTACCTCTTAAGTATCGAAAGATCCTTTTAACCTCTTTGAGGTGTTTTTCAGTCGGTCTTGCTTGATATCTTGCACAATACGTACTGCTGGCTCTAAGTTGTCTACTAGATGGTCAGATACATGAGTGACCCGATTTGTTCGGTAGTCAGTTTGGTCTACGGGTTCACCTATCAAGTCTGCATTCTATATTTTGGTTCGTAAGCCATTGGTGTACCAATGTCTTTGTTCTTTTTCCATACATGTTTTTTCAGAATCTCTAAAGTGTATTTGGCCTGATTGCATAAAGATACCTCGTGGGGATTGGTGAATCTGAAGTCCTTAATAAAGAATTTCATTTCCCCCTTAAGGACATCATCTAATCTTACCGTGCATTAATTTTCAAAACGTTTTGAAATTTTAGGTTTGTGGACCAAAAATAATGTCATCAACGTAAATTTGCACAAGTAGAATGTCCTCCCCGTATTTTATCGTGAATAGAGTCGGGTCAATGATACCTTTAGTAAAACCATTGGAAATCAGGAATTTTGAGAGTTCATCATACCAGGCTCTCGGAGCTTGTTTCAATCCTATAGTGTCTTTCGTAGACGGTAAACTTTTGTCTGGATGATCCAGGACAACGAATCGTTGGATCGGGAACATAAACCTCCTCCTTCAATGGACCATTAAGAAATGCCGTTTTCACGTCCATCTGATAAATTGGAAAAGACTTGTGTGCAGCATATGCGACAAAGATCCTGACAGCCTCCAAGCGAGCAACTGGAGCAAATGATTCGTCGAAATCAATACCCTCTTCCTGAGCATAACCCTTTGCTACAAGTCGTGCTTTGTTGCGAATTACAGTTTGGTCTTCATCCTTTTTGTTTTTCCATAACCACTTTAGCTTGATTACGTTCTTGCCAAAAGGTTTGTCAACGAGTTCCCAGACTTGTAGTCTGTTAAACTGATTGAAGGTAATCTGCATTGCTTCTATCCATGCGGAATCAGCCATTGCCTCCTTAATGTTTTTTGGTTCAACAATACTCACGGTGAGTGCGAACATACACATTTCAGGATCAGTTGCAAGTTGTCGTCTTGTTTGCACTGGCTTGGATGGATTTCCACGAACTTGAGTTAATGGGTGATCTTTTGTCCATCAGTATTCAGAATATCGAGGATTGATTGAATGGTATGTACATTTGGAAAAATACCATTTTTGCGTGAGGATGACTCAGCAATTTCTTGTACCGTGTGTTGTACAGAAAGGATTGGTAAATTCTGCTTGGATTCATCGGTGTTATACCTCAGCATGAGTGTTTGTTTATTTTTTTTATATATTTTTTTTTTAGGAGTTGATGGTTCTGATGTAGGTTGAATATTCGTTGAAGGGTGTGTGTCTTGTGGAACAGAATTATCAGTGGGAGTAGAAGATTGTTGGACACGATAAGCACCATCAGTGAAAAAATTCATCGTACATGGACCAAAAAGAAGATCCAATCCTGTTGTGATGGAACTGTTGTATCTGCGGAAGGAGAAAACATTTTAAGGCTAAACAATCTTACCGCAATATGTGGACATATGGAATTACTTACAATGTTCCCTATCTTTTACAAATTACCACACTAAATATCGTATTCCAAAGCGCTTCAAGCTGAAGATGTCTTCTGAGTTCTCCTTGTCTTGAAACTTGTACTCCAGCTTGGATTTTCAATGTCTTTACTTGCACAGGAACATTGTAGTGATGCATGAATGGATTACTACCCCAATTCATGCAGCATGTCAAAAGCTTTATTCATTGACTCCTTTTTCGGCGACACGTTTCTGAATTAGCTTCCCCACAACCAACATCCCTATTTAAGCAGGGTCTAAAACTTTGATGTAGCTCCAACCATCTTCTACTTGTTCAAAAAAAAAAAAAACAGGACGTGCACAGCGGAACATTTGTAGAGTCAACCACACAAACGACCACTGCTTCTTGTCATTAGGGCTAGGTGAATCCCATTCGTTGGGGGTACATGCGAGAAAATCAGCACAATAAAAAATTCTTCTCACTTATGCATATACTTTCCACAAAACCATACTAAGTAAAGTAGAATACACTACTTCCCCCTGGAAGTTGACCTAGTAACATCAAAGTCAACTAAGCCCCAGATGTACACATTTTCCCCCCATGATGGTTGCGAACTCTCAGTAAGGCATCATTGTAGTGTTAAGTCCTTATACTCGAGTGTTTCTTTGTACATATCACCAAATCTTGATTTACAAAAGAATCATTACCATCTTTGACTTCACAAACCGTAGAGGAGTTGAAGCAAGAATCAAGAGCACTTGGTATAATCAAGGTCTTGTGAATGAATGTCTTCGAAGAACTTTAAAGATTTTGCTTAGACTGTGAAGTATCATTGTCTTGGAATAGCACAAAATACCCGTGAGAAGTGCTGATTGCATCTCAACCTTTAAACTCTCTGGCTAACTTTCCAACCTCGTATTCTGTCGGCTATTGTTGTAATCACTTGGTGAAGTAAACCCGATATACCAAACTTGAATGAGTAGAATGCCCCAAAATTTGTTATTAATCTTGCACTCGTTTGTCTGATTGAAGAACGGGTGCAGATTAGATCTTTACGTACTCTATACCCACTCGAAAAAGTATGAGAAGTACAATACACCTCTTGAAATTATCCACATCGTCTTCTGCGTGTGACACTGAGTACTACAACGTAACTCCTTTAAGTGATAGTTAACCAGGTCTGCAACCAACCACCCCTGACTGCTGGAACTAGATAATTCAAGTTCTTCGTAATCAAATCGTCGGTACGTTTCAGCAACGGCATAATGTGATCAGATTGGGTTTAAAGAAAAGGGGTAGAAAAATAGAAGGAAGTCTCGATGATGAAATAAGTAGACGCCTTCATGAAATCCAACTTCAATCTCAAATGAGGGATACCAAATCAACTTCGTGATTACTTGTCATCGTAGTCCGAATCTCTAGCCGTTTGTCGTTGTAGTGAATCTTATTCGGATCTTTTGTAGTGTTATGTATCGTGTTTGTTGTGTTGTTGTTATTAATTAACATTCACGGGATTTTACACGTCTATGATTAAAACCGATAAATGAATTAACGGGATTTTACAAAATCAATAGAAAACCGTGAGTGATTTGATTCGGAATCAGCGGCGAAAAATTCCAAAAAAACTGAAAAATGTCAATAAATCATAGAAAACGATGTTTTTGGCCTTCGAAAAATCCTTAACCAGCTAAAGGGTGGTTACAGCGTGATCCGTCTCGTTTTTCTCTTCGATTTGAGAGGTCACGGGCCTAAAACGGACTTACGGATCAAAAGTTATGGCCGTTTTACTGAAACCCTTTTCGTCACACAAGTTTTCAAAAAAAAATTCGTTCGGTCCAAAAAATTTTGCTCGTTCGGTCCTCCGCTAGTTCGATCGTTGGCTAGTTCGATCAACTTAGTTCGATCCTCTAGATCGATCCGCTTGTTCGATCAACTCGTTCGATCCTCTCGATCGATCCTCTCGTTCGATCAACTCGTTCGATCAACTCGTTCGATCCTCTCGATCGATCCTCTCGTTCGATCAACTCGTTCGATCCTCTGGTTCGGTCCTTCGCTAGTTCGATCACCTAGTTCGATCCTTGGCTTGTTCGGTCCTTGGCTAGTTCGATCGTTGGCTAGTTCGATCGTTGGCTAGTTCGATCGTTGGCTAGTTCGATCCTTGGCTAGTTCGATCGACACTCGTTCGATCCAAACAAAGACCACTCGTTCGATCCTTGATAGAAAAGAACTCGTTCGATCCATGAAGACAGAAACTCGTTCGGTCCAAACTAAAACTTGCTCGTTCGATCGTTGTTGATGTCACTCGTTCGATTCCCACAAGGATGAAACTCGTTCGGTCCAAACAAGTATGAAGCTCGTTCGGTCCAAACAGTTACTTTGCACGATTTTATCTTCTTTCCGTCCTTGCGTTTGTCTTATCAACACACGAAATGACTATGACGAAACGCTTTTAAGCCAAGAAACGACGCCGAACCATTGAGCTCATAAAAAAAACTAAATCACAAACACAACACACTCGAATACAATACACCCCCGGTTAGCTCTTGATACCAATTGTTATAATAAGAAATCACTAGCTACACAAGAAAGATCCGGAGGTCGGGGAGGATTGAACAAATGTTTAGCCATATTATTAGAGAGAAAGGAAAAAGATGGGAAGAGGTGTGTGTCTAGAGAGAGAAACAAGAACACACACTCTTTTTACCAATATGAATCTCACCTCCTGGGAAGTATGGAGGGTGGTATATATAGGTCAGAACAAGGGACACTATACTATCGCACCCCCATAACAGTTATAGTCCCTGTAGTTCTTGGGCCTAATGAAAACTAATGTAATTACGATATGTCACATATTTTAAGGCTTTTCTGGACTGTAAATGAATGTGTAAACAAATTGTAATGAGCACGTATTCTCCCCCGAGATTTGTAAAGTAATTGTAAAACAAGTGAAAGAGGGGCTATAAACTCACCTCGATGTTGTAGAACGATTGGCAGGAATGCGCATATTAAGCGCCAGACAAAACGGAAACTGGAACGGCTCGACCAAGAAGTTGCGGTTTATCTTAACGGTTCTATCCTACTAGCCTAGGATAATGTATTTGGGTTTTCCGATGAATGAGTACATCAACGCGACACGTTGATAAAAGATTTAGATTTAAAGTTGTAATAGCTTGGTGGTTGGTTAAATAAAATAAATCAAGAAGTAACGCAAAGTGTGTAATATATTGTTATATATTACATAATGAAAAATGACCAAGTATATAATTCATACCGTGAATTATATAAACCAAGATACACAACAAAAGACTAACTCGAAGCCGTATATAATACACGACATTGTGTTTTATCTAAAAAGGTGACAATGAAAATAAAATGATTTGTATTATATAATACTTTCCAAGTATTATATAAGAAAGATGATAAAAATAAATGAAACTAAATTATTTGACATGCGCCCGGATATCCCCAAATGATTTAGTAGAAAGTTCCTTTATGGTAAATAAAACGCACGTTTTAAAGTTGTGGAATAGATGATGGAAATCTCTAAAATTATAGTTTACGTATGATTAACGGGTACTTCACGATTTAATATTCTCAAGACATTTCTAAGATAATAAATAAAGTAGATTTGTAAAAATTTACTAAGCGTAGCAATTTATAAAAATCTCGGCATGACCTATTCGTTTATGTAACGTTTCCCATATTAACAAAAGTTAATTATTTTCCCTCAATTAAATCAATCCATGATGCAAACCTAAACCCAAATACTCCCAACTATGTTATTAACCGCAAATCCAAACACACCCGAAGGCTGTTAAACACCAAAAATAAAATAATAAACAACATATTTATTTAACCATTAAGCCACCATTTGGTCCGGTTTTATATTCATAAAATCTTATGATATTTTTACTGGTCGATTTGTACTATTTCAAACCACGACACCCTCACGGCTGTTGCTGAACCAAACACACCCTTATGTATTTTTTGTTAACCCAAACACGCCCTTAGTGTCTCTGTCCAAACCAAACACACCCCTTGGTGTTTAATCAGCCAAACCAAACACCCCTATTGCTGTTAAACCTAAACGCGAACGCACCCTTGTGTGGTTTCTACTAAACCAAACGCCCCTATGGCCGTCAACCACAACCAAACGCACCCTATGGTGGTGACCCAGATCCAAACACACCCTGTTTGGCTGCTAGGACATAGCAAACAAACACCCTGTCTGTTGTTATAACGCAGCAAACAAACACCCTTTCGGCATGAAATAAAAACCCAAACGCACCCTTGAAGTGCTAAGAAAACCACATACACCCTTTTGGGTGACTGAGAAACCAACGTACCCTTGATGGTGCTAACCCGAAACCCAACGCACCCTTGGTGGCTGGTGACGGTGGTTTGGGTGGCTGATGATGATGTTAGGGTGTAACGATGGTGGTGTGGATGATGATGATAGCGTGAGGGTGGGGATGTCGTGGATATGGAGATGGTGTCGGGGTGATGGTGGTACGGCAGTGGGGGTGACGATGAGGATAGTGGTGGTAGCGGTGCGTCAGTGGTTGGTGGCGATGATCTTGGTGGTTACGATGGGATAAAGATGAGATATGGAGAAGGTGGTGTGGTGGAGGTGGTTTCGTGGGGATGGAGATGAGAGTGGAGGTGTTGGTTGATGACGACCAACGGCAGCGGCGCCGGAGATTGGCCGTAAATATTTAGAGAGTGTGAGAAGTGTGGCTAGGGTTATATGAAAGAAACCCTAGTTGCGTTGTATATATACTAGAACTTAGAAAAACAATGTGCAAAGTGTATAATAGATGAGGGGGAAATGGTGTAAATATTACTAGAGGGACAAAAGACGTAACTTTCGTTAAATAATGGTTCGAGACTCGTTTAAGCTAGATAACGGATGACTTAAAACACGAAAGTTGCGCCATTGTTTTCCAATTAATTTTTCCCACGAAAACGATTATTCACTCGAATATTATTTCATACATGTTTTATAAACTTAATTAAAAATGTTTGTGATTTATTACGTAGTCATCGGGTAAGTTTCGTCCGTAAGATGAAACTTTAAGTTAAATGTTCGCGTTTTCAACAAACGTTTTTCAATAAAATGTTAAATAAGTTATTAATTATTTTTATTAAATAAATTGTGATAACTAAATATAAATTTAATTATTTTTGTGTCGGTACGCGTTGTTCTTGTTTCTAAAATTTTGTGAGGGTATTTCAGTCATTTCTTGCTTGTTTTTGGGTCTCGGGCAAAACTAAAAAGTTGCCCAGAATGTCGTTTTACATCAAATTGTTTTAGAGTCCGAGTCGTGAAAACGTGATTTAGCGGGTCATTTTTGATAAGTCAACTTAGGAATAACATATATCTTCTCGTTTTCAAGTCAAATAAGTTAAAAATAAATTTGCACATGAGAGATATGTAATAATAAATATGATTTATTATTTAAATATGTTCCGAAAAATTACCGGTTACGCGGTAATCGTTTTTATGTGACAATAAAAGATCAAAAGTCAAAAAGTCAAGTCATACCTGAAAAGTCAAAGGGAAAAATTATCATTTAAAAATTCTGAAAATTGTCAGTTGTTACAGTACCTACCCCTTAAATAAATCTCGTCCCGAGATTTAATTTGTGTTAACCGATTGTGTGACCAAGAAAAGATTTAAGATTTAATAAACCAGTTCTAAACAAGACGCTGATAACTTTATTCAGCAAAATTCGATGTTTCGACACTTCTCAATATACCAAAAATTTTGGCTAGGTTTGACCAGGATATTTAATCCATCAAAATAGGTATCTCAAAAAAATATCATTACAGGTCTTATGACTGATATACACGCGTTATAAGGAAAGTCTCTTAATAGTGAAAGCGTCGAAGGGAAAAGTGTAGTCGCGTGAGTGTGTCTGTGTAAAGTTTCAAATGTTCAAGGACGAAGTCTCGTTTCTGATATCTGTAATGTTCGATGATTAATAACGGACGAGGCTAATGGATGTAAGTATTCAACTTACTTGGCAGTACTAGGATGTATCGCGACCTAAGTCTTCGTACTAGTGGCCCGAAATGAATAGTTCGACTAGATGTTTCGTCGATAGGTGTTTATCTGGTTTAAGGGGGGTTGCATTACCTATTGGATAAAGTTGTACAAGCTGGGACCGCTCCAGGACCCAACAACAGCAACCATAACGACAATAACTATAACAAATGGTGATGGGATGCAGAGAGTGAGGACATTTCGAGAAACAATATCCCCAGAATAAAGTTCAACAAATGGGAGGAGCTCGCGGGAGAGCTTATGCGATAGACGGCGGAATATGGTACTCAGTCGTTAGTTCGAGGATGAATCAACTCCATTAGTTCAAGTGTGTAACAAGTCTGTTAGTTCCACGAACAGTTCATGATCGTAAAGATTTGTAACGGCAAAAGTAATAACTTAAGAATGAGATAAGGTAGTTCCAAGTGAGGCCTTAAGATTCTTTTTTTTTTTTGTTTTTTTTTTTTTTTTTTTACCTCTTTTCTTTTTTTTTTTTTTTTTTTTTTTTTTTTTTTTTCTTTTTTTTTTTTTTTTTTTTTTTTTTTTTTTTTTTTTTTTTTTTTTTTTTTTTTTTTTTTTTTTTTTTTTGTTTTTTTTTTTTTTTTTTTTTCTTTTCTTTTTTTTTTTTTTTCTTTTTTTTTATGCTGAGTGGTCAAGGACCGATTGTGTTTTAGGACACTTTTTTACGGATTTCGGTGTTTGTCGGGTTCGAGTTCACTAATTCGTTTTCACTACCGGATACCATTAAGCCATACTCATTTATAATTCATTATTTACATAAAGAAGCGTCCCAATTTATGTAAATAATGAATTGATAAACTTATAGTTTAGTGATTTACAATTTATTTATTTAAACGAAGAGGCGTCCCAATCCTTTTAAATAAAGAGATTATTAATCACCTTACTTATAATTCCGAATGCAATACGCGTACTACATAACCTTTAAGGTGGTGGAATGACATACCGATGCATGTTCTCTAATGAGTATGGGACGAGTGTTTAAAACTCGTCTTCGGAGACGGGAAGTAAAACTATCAGGGAATATCGACCAGAGTTCAAGATAGTTAATGAGTACTCGGTTAGAGTAAATAAGGTGAAGGTCTCTATGAACGAGTCAGCATAGCAATTATCACATCAATCCTCCTATTACAATTCCCGCCTCATAACACGACTTGATACTTAGAGTCATGCATATTCCCATGGTAACAGAACTGTGACAGGTTTTTGTTAACATAGCAATTCTCATATTAATCTCATATTACAAGTCGTGCCATCAAGGACTTGTAATACTTAGGATTCTTGCATGATTTCAATGTGAAACAAAATTATGCGGGCTTTAGTGTATTCGATATTGTATAAAGCTATGAAGAAAAATAATATTCTTAGAGATCATTATTTTAATTTACAATGTCTGAGAACGAAGTGAGACCATTGTACAACTCACAATGTCTAAGAAGTAAAATGAGATCATCGTGTAACTCACAATGTCTTAAGAAACGTTCTAGTATTTATATAAATATAAATAACTCTTATATAAATAAATGTACGATATACGTAAAGGGATGCAAGCATATATATTATATATTATATATATGTATGTCATGTAAGCACTAAATGTAACAAGTAATGTAAGCAAGTAAGCAAGTAGTATGTATCGCATCTTTGAATATGTTTGTTCGGGATGCAATGTTTGTAAAAATCGGTTATAGTCTTAGGGTAACATATGCAACCTAGTTCTCTATGAACAAGTGCTCTGATCCATCTATAACACCCCCAAAAAATGTGTCGCAGTTGGATATATGTTCGGGGGCGTTACTTATAATTCAAACTGCACAGATACAAGAGATGACCCTCTATATGGTGTCGTTTAAAAGTTAATCTCGTGATTTCTTGAAATTCGATATTAATTAGTCCCATAATTGAATCACAATAAAAGCTTGAAAACCACCCAACGGAGATTGGGATTCATTTGTATGTAATGTAGAATTCATTTAAATGAATTCTGTGCAATTTAGACTCCAATGCACATTAAGTAGGCCAAGCATCTAATTCACCTGAGAAAAACTTGCTTAAAAGTGTCAACATAAAGTTGGTGAGTTCATAGAGTTTTGTAAATATAAATGTAATGTTGAAATCCTAAGATTTATAAAGTATGTATGACCGTTTAAATCCTTATAATAATCGCCAAAAATGTAAGAGTAAATGTAGAACCGAAAGGGGTTTAGTGTCTATTGCTTCACCACATTATAATGGAAAGTGTTCAATAATTAGTAAGGTTCAATAAGGTAGTATGGACAGTGATTTCGTTGATTTTCCAAATGTATGGGTCTACTATAACGAATACAGTACCACAAAAATAGTATCTACTGTTGCGCTAAGCTCATAACACCGACGCTTGACATCTATGTATGCAATTTAATGCAAATAAAGGCCCGTGTAGATGTTCAAACCCGTAACATCTAAATTGTTCCGACATGTATACATTCGTGTTTCAGTACGATCAAAACTAGTGAGAGCTACTCATCCGAACAGGGATGTCAATCCCAAATAGATCTATTTATACACTCGCGCTCCCTCAACCGGTCCTCCGGTCAAGAATTTAACAGTTCATGATAATGGGCAATAGTGGGTTTAGCTACTTAGGCACATGTAAACAGGAGATGATAACCGAAAACACTTGTGTCCAATAAAAATAACCATTGTATTCATAAATAGCTTTAAGTACTTAAATCCATAAGTAGAAAGAGTGTGATATCATGTAAACGTGTATGCAACCAAGTTATGCAATCAAGTATGCAATCAAGTATGTAAAAGATATTGTAAATGAATGTGTAAACAATATGTAATGAGCATGTATTCTCCCCCAAGATTTGTAAAGTAATTCTAAAACAAGTGAAAGAGGGGCTATAAACTTACATCGATGCTGTAGAACGATTGGCGGGAATGCGCATATTAAGCTCCAAACAAAACGGAAACTGGAACGGCTCGACCAAGAAGTTGCGGTTTATCTTAACGGTTATATCCTACTAGCCTAGGATAATGTATTTGGGTTTTCCGATGAATGAGTACATCAACGCGACACGTTGGTAAAAGATTTAGATTTAAAGTTGTAATAGTTTGGTGGTTGGTTAAATAAAATAAATCAAGAAGTAACGCAAAGTGTGTAATATATTTCGTATATATTACATAATAAAAAATGACCAAGTATATAATTCATACCGTGAATTATATAACAGGATACACAACTAAAAGAATAACTCGAAGCGTATATAATACATGACATGTGTTATATCTAAAAGGTGACAATTAAAATAAAATAGTCTAATTATATAATACTTTCCAAGTATTATATACAGAATGTTGATAAATATTAATGAAACAATTATTTCGACACGGCGGCCGGATGTCCCCAAAGTTTAGTAGAAAGTTCCTTATGAAAATAAAACACTCGTTTTAAAGTTGTGGACTAGATTGATGAAATATCTAAAATTATAGTTTACGTTTGATTATCGGGTCTTCACGATTTAATATTTCTCAATATATTTCAAGATAATAAATAAAGTAGATTTGTAAAAATTTACTAATCGTAGCAATTTATAAAAATCTCGGCATGACCTATTCGTTTATGTAACGTTTTCCGTATTAACAAAAGTTAATTATTTTCCCTTAATTAAATCAATCCATGATGCAAACCTAAACCTAAATACTCCCAACTATGTTATTAACCGCAAATCCAAACACACCCGAAGGCTGTTAAACACCAAAAACAAAATAATAAACAACACATTTATTTAACCATTAAGCCACCATTTGGTCCGGTTTTATATTCATAAAATCTTATGATATTTTTACTGGTCGATTTGTACTATTTCAAACCATGACTCCCTCACGGCTGCTGCTGAACCAAACACACCCTTAAGTATTTTTTGTTAACCCCAAAAACCCCTTAGTGTTCTGTCAAACACCCCCCCCCCCCCCTAACACACCCCTTGGTGTTTAATCAGCCAAACCAAACACCCCTATTGCTATTAAACCTAAACCCGAACGCACCCTTGTGCGGTTTCTACTAAACCAAACGCCCCTATGGCCGTCAACCACAACCAAACGCACCCTATAGTGGTGACCCAGATCCAAACGCACCCTGTTTGGCTGCTAGGACGCAGCAAACAAACACCATGTCTGCTGTTATAACGCAGCAAACAAACACCCTTTCGGCATGAAATAAAAACCCAAACGCACCCTTAAAGTGCCAAGAAAACCACACGCACCCTTTTGGGTGACTAAGAAACCAACGCACCCTTGATGGTGCTAACCTGAAACCCAACGCATCCTTTGTGGCTGGTGACGGTGGTTTGGGTGGCTGATGATGATGTTAGGGTGTGACGATGGTGGTGTGGATAAATATGATGATGGCGTGAGGGTGGTGATGTCGTGGATATGGAGATGGTGTCGGGGTGATGGTGGTACGGCAGTGGGGGTGACGATGAGGATAGTGGTAGTAGCGGTGCGTCAGTGGTTGGTAGCGATGATGTTGGTGGTTACGATGGGATGATGAGGAGATATGGAGAAGGTGGTGTGGTGGAGGTGGTTTCGTGGGGATGGAGATGAGAGTGGAGGTGTCGGTTGGTGATGACGACCGACATGGCAAAAAAAAAAAAAAAAAAAAAAAAAAAAAAAAAAAAAAAAAAAAAAAAAAAAAAAAAAAAACAAAACAAAAAAAAAAAAAAAAAAAAAAAAAAAAAAAAAAAAAAAAAAAAAAAAAAAAAAAAAAAAAAAAAAAAAAAAAAAAAAAAAAAAAAAAAAAAAAAAAAAAAAGAAAAAAAAAAAAAAAAAAAAAAAAAAAAAAAAAAAAAAAAAAAAAAAAAAAAAAAAAAAAAAACGGCTGGGCCAGAGGTGGGAGGCGGCGCCGGAGATTGGCCGGAAATTTTTGGAGAGTGTGAGAAGTGTGGCTAGGGTTATATGAAAGAAACCCTAGTTGCATTGTATATATACTAGAACTTAGAAAAACAATGTGCAAAGTGTATAATAGATGAGGGGGAAATGGTGTAAATATTACTAGAGGGACAAAAGACGTAACTTTCGTTAAATAATGGTTCGAGACCTGTTTCAAGCTATAATAACGGATAAAACACGAAAGTTGCGCCATTGTTTTCCAATTAATTTTTCCAACAAAAACGAGTATTCACTCGAATATTATTTCATACATGTTTTATAAACTCAATTAAAAATGTTTGTGATTTATTACGTAGTCATCGGGTAAGTTTCGTCCGTAAGGTGAAACTTTAAGTTAAATGTTCGCGTTTTCAACAAGCGTTTTTCAATAAAATGTTAAATAAGTTATTAATAATTTTTATTAAATAAAAAAATTTTTTATGAGTTACCTATAATTTTAATTTAATTTTTTTGTGTCGGTACGCGTTGTTTTGTTTCTAAATTTTTGCGGGGGTATTTCAGTATTTACTGCTTTGTTTCGTGTCCTCGGGCAAAACTAAAAAGTTGTCCAAAATGTCGTTTTACATCAAATTGCTTTAGAGTCCGAGTCGTGAAAACGTGATTTAGCGGATCTTTATTGATAAGTCAACTTAAGAATAACATATATCTTCTCGTTTTCAAGTCAAATAAGTTAAAAATAAATTTGCACATGAGAGATATGTATTAATAAATATGATTTATTATTTAAATATGTTCTGAAAAATTACCGGTTACGCAATAATCGTTTTTATGTGACAATAAAAGATCAAAAGTCAAAAAGTCAAGTCAGACCTGAAAAGTCAAAGGGAAAAGTTGTCATTTAAAAATTCCAAAAATTGCCAGTTGTTAAAGCTGTTACTAATAACCAAATGCACCCTTAGTGCTGAATCAAAAACCAAACGCCCCCTTTGGTGCTTCACTTAAACCAAACGCACACCATGTGGTTTTTTATCAAAACCAAACGCACCCATTTGTGGTGTTAAGAAAACCACACGCACCTTTGGTGGTGTTTCTGTGGAGGTGGCGTGGTGTGGTGGTGGTGGGGTGCAGGTTGTGGTGGTGATGGGGTGGTGGTGATGCGACTGTGGAGATGGTGATGAGGTGGACGTGACAATGGTGAGGTGGTGCGTGGGGTGAAGATGGTGGTGTGGTTGCAGTGGTGGCGGTGGGTTCGCTGGAGTTTGGCCGGAGGTGGTGGCTGGGAATAATAATATGGGGAGAAAAGGGAGGCTAGGGTTTGGTATAAATGAGGGGAAACCCTAAATGTTTTCATATATATATATATTGCAAAGTTTTAATAAAATGTGACAAGTGTAAAATAGTTCAAGGTTGATGTTGTAAATATAAACACAGGGACCCAAAGTGTAATTTTTGTTAAATAATGGTCCGGGACTCGTTTAAGCCACTTAACGGATGATTCGAAACACGAAACTTGCGCCATTGCGTTCCAAATGATTTTTCCATGAAAAATGAGTATTTACATGACTAGTATTTTATAAATGTTTTATAAAATTTATGTAAATGTTTATTATTTATTGGTGTAGCCATCGGGTATCACGGGTAAGCTTTGTCCGTAAAATGAAACTTTAATTTATATATTCGCGTTTTCAACAAACGTTTCTGAATAAAATGATAAATAAATTATTAAATATTTTTATTTAATAAAAAGTGATAAATTAAATATAATTTAATTATTTTCGTGTCTGTACGCGTTGTTCTCGTTTCTATAATTTTGCGAGGGTATTTCAGTCATTTTCTGCTTGTTTTCGAGTCTCGGGCAAAACTAAAAAGTTGTCCGGAATGTCGTTTTACATCAAATTGCTTTAGAGTCCGAGTCGTGAAAATTTGATTTAGCAGGTCGTTTTTGATAAATCAACTTAGGAATAACATCTAACTCCTCGTTTTCAAGTCAAATTCAAAACTAAATTTGTAAATGAGATATATGTAATAATTATTATGATTTATTATTTAACGATGTTCCGAAAAATTACCGGTTACGCGGTAATCGTTTTTATGTGACAATTAAATGTCAAAAGTCAAAAAGTCAAGTCGGACCCGAAAAGTCAAAGGGTAAAATAGTCATTTAAAATGCAGAAAATTGCCGGTTGTTACAGACTGGCACAAGTTTTGTGGTAACTTAGATCAATTTAAGACACAATAACACACACAAGCAGATAATCAAAAGGTAGAAGAGCGGTCTAGCCAAATATAAGAAAACTGTATTAACCGTGATTAATCAAATTAAAAAGCTGGTTTGTTTATTTAGTGCAATGAGTGCTTATCTCGAAGCGGCATATCATTCGAAGATTTAGGCGGTACTTCTCCCTAAAACCTAGACACGTAGAATTCTGTCATAATTAAACGCATCCACATAAAGCATCCTATTCGCTGATTATAATCTATTTTAGGAGATTAATGATGGTGATCTTATTAAACCCTAGCTCATGGAGACTTTACCCACTTACTGCTTAATGGCAATTTATATTCTAATAGTCCACTATCCAAATCTTTACCAAAGGAATCAGTACGTTATTTGTTGATCCCATGTCACCTGCTAGTTCAACTTGTTCACATAAACCAAAGGTAAAGATAGGGCATTAATTGTGATCATATTGTTCTAGATATATAAATCACTATATGGAGAGCCATCCTGGCATCTAGCTAACATGATCGGTATCACTAGATCTAGTTGAATGATAGGTCGCATACAAAAGTACGTAAACAAGTATAAATTTATAAACATAAACAACGATCAACGATAAATTAAGCAATCGATATAAACAAACCAAACATTTAAATCTTCATAATCTTGGCTAATACCCGAGGGTATTAGCCCTTAACCATTGTAATCAATACAAGAATTATAATTCAACTAAGGTAAACTAACTGAGTTAAACGAATGATACCAAAAATCGAACAATTACTAGAGTATAGGAGATTACAAGGTGTTTCCTATGAGATTCGTAGCTTTGCTTGACCTCTTATGCTCTTCTTGTCTTCTGAAAATCGAATTTTGTAGTAGGGTATCGAAAATATGATCAAGCACACCTAGAACTCGTTTTAGGCCGTCTATTTATACTGTATAGAATTAGGTCGATACGCCGTATTGGTTGAAGTCAATACGGCGTATTGGAAGTTTCTTGGAGTAGGGACCACGTTCAATATTTTTCAGAATATATAATTACTATATCTTAGATACGGCGTATTGGCGTATAGGACATTATTCTTCGTGGTTTCCTAGTCGTTGAGACTATATTCTTAGCTTTGTGACTAGCGTGAGCTTGTTTTCCAATTTTGCAAGCATCACAGAAGTGTTTATCAAACTTAAGCTTAGTATGTTCAACTAATTCCTTAGATGCTAACGATTGAATGAGACGCATATTTGCGTGACCTAATCTCCTATGCCACAACGTGAAATTTTCATCAATCGTTGCTAGACAAATTTGGTCTTTAGGCTTATTTTTCCTAATTTCATCACATATAAGGCTTTTCTTCCTAATACCTCAACCTATGAACCTTACCATCACTTAGTGATTTCCCACATCATGTTCGGCAGAAAGTTACTGTTACACTTATTATAACATATTTGTCCTATACTTAACAAGTTGAATCTTAAGTTATCTACATGTTCTACATTATCTATTTTGAGAGAGTCATTCGAAATCGTACATTTGCCAATGATGTTACCGCGAAGATTGCTACCAAAAATGATATTACCTCTGTTGTATGCCTTTTAGCTTGAGAAGAGCTTTCGATTACCCGTCATGTGTTTGGAGCATAGCCGCTATCGCTTTATCCAACTCATCTGGTTCCCAAGTCGACCCAAGCATATCAATTTATATAAGGCAATACCTCAAACATTGGTCCCTAATATCACAAGGGTTTCAAAGTGTTATGCTAAACATCTCTTCCATTTGATGCAATTGTTTTGGGAAGTGGAATGGAAACAATTTCCCATGGCAGTAACTTTGACGTTGGAAATTTTAGTTGTGGGAAAAATAAACATGTAGGTGTGTTCCATGTTACAGAAAGCCACAGGTTGAGTTTATGTCTACAACGTATTTCTTTCTTGGAAGCGGTGTCTTAGGACACGAAGGATAATTTATAGATGACACACTTAATCAAAGTTGTGTGGATTTTTTTGTTCTAAAAATAGGTTTTTGAAACACAATCCATCTTCAACGGTTTTGACAATGGCTTATAAAATTTTAACCTTCATTATCACTAACCAATGGAACTTTTGAAATTGTTTACTATAATGTGTTTTGGTCCTAGGACCCAAAATAGGATTTTTGAAAAGACTACTTTTCTAGATCAGGCATAACTGCTGGCGGTCCCAGAATTATTTTGGGGGCCGCCTGTACAATATGGGGGCAGCCCATATTTATGGGACCTCCATCAGAGGATGTCTTTTTCTGAGCCTTTACAAATTTTATTTCTTTTGTTCCACTAGATAATGCTTCAAATGAGCTAAACCCTAAACCTAATTTTTCACCGGAGGGTTTTTGATTACTTAGCATTTCATTTAGACAATGTGTACTTTTTTCAAATTTATTTAATCTAATGGCTTCCTCTTTGAGTTTTTCATTATCAACTTTAAGCAACATTTTACACATTCGAGATAAATTCTCTTGTTTTTCTCTAGTGTAGACACTTTTTCTTTTAGAATACTAAGTTCTTTTTCTAGACTATTTCTAAAGCCAAGAAATTAACAAGTTTATAAAGGTAAATATAGTTTTTGTATGGAAAGCGTAAGGTTTGATCATTCCTACAGAATCTTTCACGCAGAATTACACTCAACAAGTAGCTGAAAGCACACAAACACACCAAACCCGGAATGCCAGGATAAACATGTGTGTTCGATCACATCCCCATTCGAATTTAACCAACAGTTAAGATGAAGAATGATATAGGTAGGAACCTACTAACTTCCACCAAAAAGTCGAACCAACAAGGAACAAGACAGGCATATATTATACACCCGGAACGCCGGGATAGACATGCAATGTTACGTATGAATCCATATTCCAGTAAAAACCAGTGGCTTAATCTAATCATTAGTGAGAGGGATTGTAAATTGTTGTAAATAAAAAATCAAGAGAAAACATTGATTAGAAGACTTTAAGTTACAAGTTGCTAGACACTTATTTCCCGACCGTTATCATGATTAAGACACAACTATTTACAACGTCTTGATCATAGATAAAAAACAACAACCTAAGTTGGCGTTCCCATAACGATCAACTTCCCAATCATAAACAAAAACTACATACTTTACAAGGCAAGTGGCGATATCTTTCACTTTGTACAATACTCTACATCGTTAATTTTTAGACGTATCAATGAATAATCGATCCTTCGTATAATTCCTTCGGTAATGCTTTTTGCGAAACGATTATCTTCAAACTTTCCTTCTTTTTTTATCATTTTTTTCAAAAATACTTCAAATCTCGGTGTAGTTTCACCATCTTCACCATCATAATAATTCCGGATAATTCCTTCGGTAATTTTTTTGTTCTTCGGTTTCACCAATAATTGTAACGGTAGTAAAATCACATGAGCTTTGACTACTAATATACATTCCCATTTGCAGTGTGCAAATTTCTAACCGCACCAAAGATAGAAAATGACCAATACTTCAGGAAAATACAAACTTACACTTAAGCAACTACAACTGTTAAATTAAGACATTAACTAACAGGGTAGTAAGTGTAAGGGTGTAACAAAACAAATAATTGGTGTAAATTCCTAAAGGATTGGCTCTACGGCCATGGAAGAGGTGGTTGGTCATTTTCATAATTCAAGTATTACTTTCTCTCACTAGAACTTTTCTCTCTAGTCTTTCTCTCTCTAAGAATCCGCTAACCCCTTAATCTTCCATTGTGTTATGGTATCTAATATCCTACAATTGGTATCAAAGCCCATGGGATGATTAGATCATGTGTATGTGCGTTTTGTTTGCTCTTTTCTCTTAGGTTTTAATCTTTGTTGTGTTAAATCTTAGGTGTCTAGAGTAGTTATATCATTGTAGTACTTAGTTTGGTAGAATAAATCAAGCAAAAACGTTCAAAAGGGTGATTTTTAGGTGTTTTTAGGTGAAAAAGTTTTTTTTGCCGGCGGTTTTCTATTTTGTTTCCTTATTCTTCACCACGGTTTATCTAGAAAAGTACTCTAGGTAGCGGTTTGTCAAAAATGATAGTACGGAGGTTTGTCTTATTTGACAGCGGTTTGTCTTATTCTGTAACGGTTTGTCAGATAAGATAGTGACAACGGTTTATCTTTTAGTGATCGCGGTTTGGATAGACAGCAGTTTACAGGTTTTGAAGAATTATTCCTTCTTAGCGGTTTATGAAACAAACCTCTAGCGGTTTGATTTTTAGGCAGCGGTTTGGTGTCTTTCTTCTCAGCGGTTTACTATTATTATAATCATAGTGGTTTGCTTGGTAGCGGTTTACAGGTGTTTGCAGATTTATACTTTTGACAACGGTTTAGGAAACAAAACTAGCGGTTTGATTTTTTGGCAGTGGTTTGGTGTAAATTTCTTAACAACAATTTACCTAGGATTATTTTTTAATAGTAGCGGTTTATCCATAGCGGTTTGTGATAGGTTTTGAAGATTTATTCCTTGTAGCAGTTTACTAAACTAAACTCTGGCGGTTTGTTGAGTTCGCAGCGGTTTGGCAGTCTAGACAGCGGTTTGGTAACCTAGGCAGCGGTTTGAGCTATTGATTTTGGCACTAGGAAAATTTTCAAATGTTGGACTTCACAAAACTAAAACAACAAAACACTTAATTAAACTTCACCACTTTTAACATACATTCACTAATCATTGAACGATCAACTCATATCATTTCACAATCACTTAAGATGGCTAATCTTTCTGAAGATATCCAAAGTGCCAGTTCCGATACTCTCCCACCAATGCTCGATAGGTCTAATTTTGAGTCTTAGCAACAACGTATTCTTTTGTATTGTAAGGGAAAAGATAATGGGGAGAACATACTTCAGTTAATTGATGAATGTCCATTTAAGATAGGAAAGTTCAGAGAAACACTTGCTGAAGGTACTGAAGGTGCACTTCATCTAGGACCAGAACGGGATAGAGTCTTTGCAGACCTTACACCAGAAGAAAAGGAAAGGTATAAAGCTGACATGCGTGCAACAACTATCCTACTTCAAGGTTTACCAAAAGACATCTACACACTCATTAACCATTACACTGACGCCAAAGACATTTGGGATATTGTGAAGATGCTCTTGGAAGTTTCTGAGTTAACGAAAGATGAACGTGAATCACAACTATACGATGACTTTGAACACTTTCGTCGGAACAAAGGAGAAACCATTCATGAATACTATGTCGGGTTAACAAAGCTGATTAATGACATGAGAAACATCAAGATGACTATGCCCAAAATGCATCTTAACTTAAAATTTATGAATAACATGTTGCCTGAATGGGGTAGATTCGTGACTGCAGTCAAACTGAACAGAGGGTTGAAAACATCTAACTATGATCAGCTGTATACTTACTTGAAGCAACATGAGGCATATGCTAATGAGCACAAGGTGATGCTGGAAAGATACACTCAACATGCTATTGATCCTCTTGCCTTTGTGTCTAATATTTTACCTCAGCAGTACCCTACTCAATCATCAGCTATTCCATAATCTACAGAAATAGGAACAATAAGAAGAAGATGATGAGAGAGACTAAGGTGCACAAGTTCAGCGATGACATGTTGATGAGAATTCTAGAAAAGTTGGATTTCATGGTCAAAAACTTCGAGCTGTTCAGTTTCAATCCTGGCATGGAGCATAGGATTTGGTTTGAGGATGATAAACAGAGGAGTCAAGAGTTCATCAAGCTTATTGAGAGAAGGCTCAATATAAGGCGAATTTTTAGGAGTCTCGAAAGCTTTGTTAGTGGAAGGTTAAGAGATGTTGACTATAGACTCATCCAGAGAACAGAATGATTTCATCAATCTGATACTCAGATCAATATCATTTTATATTGTATAATATATCTTGTACATTATTATGTAGTGTATCTTTAGATGTTAAGTGTCAATGTATAAATTTTTCAAGAGTTTCTCGTTAAACTCAAAATCTTTCAAAATTATTATGCTTGACACTTACACATACCCTCATCGATTGGGGGAGTGATAAGTGTAGAATACACATATCCGTTTGTACCTAAAATAACCCAATTAAATCCAAAACAGACCAAAAATGGCAAAAATATGCTTGTATTTGTGTTTTGTGTATGCAGGTACAAATATACCAAAAATCATAAGAAAACAGTCAAAAACGGGCAAGCACGGACACGAGAACGGAAGAGTGAGCAAAAGCCGGAAGAAAAGTCAAGCTCCCAGTCAAATTCAGTCAGAAAAGTCAAATCATGGTCAAACAAAGTCAACCACTAAAAGACAAAACCCCATAATATTCCATTTTTTACCCCCAAGTTTCATAAATCTTCAAAAATGACCCCTCACCTCTTATTGGGCCCTTAAAACCTTATTGGGCCTGAAATACCTTGAATAACCTTACCCGGATCCTATTAAACCCAAAAGCCCAATTAAAAGCCCACTTAACCTAGCCCATTTTCATTGGAACTAAACCATAAGGACTGAACTTGCAATTTCCTAAAGTTATTTATAACTTTTAATAGAGAAAAGAAAGAGAAGGTCTATTTGTGTAATTAACTCAAAGATACAACCGAATTCACTCATTCTGTTAAAAAAAGGGCGCCATTTTCCTTCTTACTGTTCATCTTCTTCTTCGCGATTTACCATGGATAAAACGATAGGGCTTTCTCAAATTAAGGGCTAAGAACGTCTATTCAAGTAAGCTCAAGTACAATGGCAGGGTTATTAAGGTCAAATCAAGAGATTCATTAGCTCACTCTCAATCAAAAGGACACGTCATCAATGGAAGAAGCACAAAGAGGTGTGGGTTTTGCACTAAATTCACTCACACAACAAGCACAAGTGAGCCTCAAACGGATTGCCAGCTTGGCAATCCGTGTGAGCTCACTAGTGATCCAACGGCCATAAAGCTTGATCAAATGATTGCAATGATTGGATGGCAGAGATTGAAAGAAGTTGACAGAGGCTCAGGACCTAGAAGCTTCCTCATTTCAGCCTAAAATTAGGGGCCTCACTCCTTCGCACATCACGTTCACAAACTTTTAGGACTAGTTTTTAGCTTAATTTCATTTTTACTTTAATTTTACTTTAAATCTTGTAATTTCCTTTTAAATATTGTAATCAAGTTTTCTTATTTAATGACTTCCAGTAGTTTTTAATCTATTTTAAGCTCTTTTTGTTCAATATTCATAAGCTTTCATTTTCCTACAAGTTATTAAGCTAAAACTCCAATAAGCTCTAATAAGCTCTAAAGAGTCTCTAAGCTCTTGATGGAGCTTAACTGAACCTAATCTTACTAATTATACATAAAATCAGTTAAAAAAACCTATTTACCTTTGCATAATGGATTGTGAGCTTTTGGAAGAGGGATCTAAAAGGGAAGGATCCCCATGGACTTATACCCTAGCTTATTAATAAGCTAGGGAGCTTGTAGCTGCCCTTTTGGGACCTCTTGTTTAGCTAGAGGAATTTGTAAGTTCATTTTTAACTTCTTGCTTTAAATAAGTAGTTAATTTGCTTAATTAGTCTATTATTGCTTATTTGCTTATTTAATCTTCTTATTTGTGCTTTTTATCTCTTAATATTGCTTATTAATTAGTACTCTTCATCTGTTTTTGCTTTTCTTAGATTAAATCATAGTTTTGTTTATTGCTTGTCATAAAACCTTGAAAAAAATCCAAAAATAATTAAACTAGCTTAGATCTTAAATTAATGCTTATTTAGCTGTTAAATTAGGTTAAGTAAGTTAGTATTAAGCATAAAATCATCTGGTCATCAAGTTTTTATTAATAGAATTCATTTTGAAAGCTTTTCTTAAGATGCTTATTTCTGAAAGGGGTGTTTGGTTTAAGCTCATTTGACCACAAAAAGTCAATCAAATTTAGGCAAAACATTTTGGTCAGCTGAGTTTTATTTTATAACAAGTTTTTAAAAAGGTTTCAAAAGATAGTTTGTGTTTTTAAAGAAATTATGACTTATAAGGATCTGCTAGCACCAGGACACTTTTAGGCTTAGACTTATTGCTATATAGGTTCTAGTGACTTTAGGCTTGTTAGCTCATACCGAAAGCATAAAATAATCATTTGAAGTGTGTTAGTGTAAAGTGTGTACCCTGAGCTTGTAGCTGCATTGGCTCTTTGTGGTTAAGTGTCAAGTGCATCAGCAGTACCTTAGTGAAGGTACTGCTGATTTTTTTTTTTAAAAAAAGATCAAAATTAAGCTAGAGTTTATAGGAGTTTAGGACTTAGCTTAGGTTATAGATTAGTTTTCTAATAGCTTAAGTTAGATCAATACTTTATTTCCATTTTGACTTATTATCCTTAGTTTAAATTAGCTGTCAAAAAAGCCAAAAATACTGAAAAAAGCCAAAATAGTAGGTTAGTAATTTAGCTTATTAAATTTTGAATCCTAGCTTAAGGTGGTAGAATTTATAGCTTAAATAGATAGATAATAATCAGTTTTATAAGTTTTCAGTAGCTCAAAGTCTAGAATTACTTTTTTGAGTATTTTAGCTTATTTGAATTTTTGCTTATTGCTTTTGTTTTCTGAGTTTGCTTAGTTCATGATTAATTTTAGTAGCTTAAAAGGGTTTCTAGCCCTATTTTCTTTTCTTAATTAGCTTAAGCAAGTCATTAGCTAATTAGAACTTCTTTCCTTTTTCATTTTGAACTAATTTTGAGCTTTTTATAGCTTATTTTCTAAAACCAAGGGTTAAGCCCTCCTTTCTGAGGTCAGCTTAAAAATAAGCTCTTATTGAGCTTATTTGTGATTTTCAGCCCAAGTAGCTTTTATTAATTTTGTTCCCATTAGCTTCCTTTACAACTTTGCTCTTTTAAGTTTTTGATAATAAGCACTTTTCAAATCTCAACTTAATTCGGGCCTTATTGGACTTAGTTTGAAGTCGGGGTAGGACCTCAGGGGTTGGATTTGAAACATTTGGATTTAGTTGTTTGCTCAGTTAAGCCCTCCGTTAGTTTGTCAATTGCACTGTTAGTCCTTCAAGGACTAATACTATTAGTCCTTCGTTAAGTTTTAGTTAGTTTAATTAATTTTAATTAGTAATTAGGGTTTATCTTTTAATTAGTTTAATTAAGGTTTAAATAAAAAGTAAAAATTAGGGCTTTTATTTTTATAAAATTTCTGCACACTTTCTTTATTTAGTGTAATTTTTATAAAATTTTTAGGAATCTATTTTTAATAATTTTATTATTTTTATAGTCTTTAAGTAGTTTAAATTTTAAAAAAATCATATCTTTTAATCTAAAAAGCAAAAATAGTAATTTTTTTTTCTAAAAATTTACTTTTACTTATTTTCTTTAGGAAAAATATAATTTCAATTATTTTTATATTTTTTATATTTTCTAGGATTTAATTAGTTTTAAATAGTTTTTAATTCTTAAAAAAAATCAAAAATAATCTAAAAAATATTTTTCTTTTTCTTAAAATTTTATTTTATCATAATTTAGGTTTAGAAACTTAATTTGCAATATTAGGGTTTAAATTTAGTAGGTTTGCTTTATTGTTGCGTTTTATTTGTTTCCCGTATTAGTTTAATTGTTTAATTGTTTTTAATTGTTGCTTTAGATTATCAAATCATCCATTCGCTTATTCAAATCATAATCCAAGCTTAAACAAGGTTTCAATTTCACTAGTCGTTGGGGAAACGACCCGGGTGATCGTATTTACCCGGTTAAATATACGTATTATATATTATATTATATATATTTTAAGAGTGAATTTTACCGAGGGTCACTTGGTAATTTTCTTAATTGCTCTTTTAAAGTATTATATTTTATATATATTTTGGGTATATAAAACTTCTAACACCAAGTTTTTGGCGCCGCTGCCGGGGACTAGTGTTTAAGATTCCTTCGTTTTTAGTTTATTTGGTTTGAAGATCCTTTCACCCTCGAAAGTTTCATTCTTGTTTTATAATTCAAAAATCAAAAAAAAAATCAATAAATATAAAAAGTAAAAAATATTTTCCTTTTCTTTTTAGTATAAGTAAAAGATAAAAAAAACAAAAAAAATCAAAAATATAAAAAATCTTCCTTTTTAATTAAGAGAAAAAAGTCAT
>BQNB010015322.1:0-73470 GCA_026074375.1 Tanacetum coccineum | reverse complement strand
TCAAATAGTCAAGTTTGATCCATTATATTCAAATAGTTCCTAACCAAACATGTTAAACTACTCAACAATCATAATATCAACACATTTAACAAGTAGAATAGATCCAAAATTCATATTATAACAAGATGGAAACATGTTTCTGATGTGTGTTTTCCAAGCTTTAAATTTATAATACTAGAAATACCGATTTAAAAACACAACACTCGGGAAGTATATCCGTTCATGTATAATATAGCTTTAGGTAAGTCCAGGTCGTTCCATGAGAATTAAAGTTTTCATAGTTTGTAATTAAGGTGCTAAGGTTAATAAGATTGTCACGGATCAAATTAACCAAGACGAGCATATATCGAATAATGCAAAGAAAGCAATTAAAAGATGATTCAATCAAATGATTAAGGTATGTTTGTTTAGGCAATGATCACTTAGATAATGATGTGTTTGGAATAGTATTGATAAGTTTAGAAAATAGAGTTATCACAAGTTATAAATCCTTTCGGCCTTTAAATATAACTAGTGATTATATCGATTAATAACAACAAATCCTTTCGGCCTTTATGAGTTATTATAACCAATATATTTAGTGGAATGATAAAACATAAGTTTATAAGTATCCTTTCGGCCTTTACACTTAGAAAATCATGTTTAACGATTTCAATAAACTCATATCCAAACACTCCATATCAAAGATCACATTATGCCTAAACAAACACAAGATGACTACTCCATGATCAAAGTAACAAAACACATAACATTCATATAAATTCCAGAATACTTCATATTAAAAGAGTTGTAGAAATTATACCAACGTTTACAAGATCAACGATTCGACAATTAGTTCTCCCAAACGAAAACTATTCTAAAACCTAAGCTATTGATTCCAATCGACCCGGACCCTTAAGGTGCGGTCACCACCCTTGAAATTCGTGGTGGAATGATGAGAGATTTGTTGTGGAAGTGTGTGTGAGGATGTGTAAAATGAGGGAGACAAGGCCTCCTTTTATAGGCTGAAATCGGGCAGAAGTGCGGCGCACAAACTTATTTGTGCGGCGCACTTAAGGAGTTAATGCACTCAGCATTTATTGGGACTTTAACCGTTTCCTTGGGAAGTTTGAACGAAAGTGCGGCGCACAAGAAATATTGTGTGGCGGTTTTGGGAACTCGATCAGAAGTGCGGTGCACAAGAGAAAAGTACGCCGTACTTTGGCCTTTTCTTGGATATTCTTCTTGAGATTTCTATGTGATGATATGATAAGAGATGATTTCGTCCCAAGCATCATAGGGAGGTATATATAGGCTAGAGATTACTTGGGGACCAAGTTGAGAATGTATGTGGATGGATTATGGGCCAGAATCGCGAATTAATTGCATTTCCCTAAAGTATGTTATACTCATTTGTAAAACCGGTTGCATTAGTAATATTTCAGCTTGTGAACATTTTTCTAAGTTGTAGATAATTTAATTCTCTTTTTGTGGCCCTTGAATCAACTCAATCCGAGTTCGTATGACCGAGTTATGGCCAAAACAGTGAACAGGTGTCGGGGAATCTTTATCTTTAGTTATTTCTTCGTTTAAGCTTCACATCTTCTTGTTTTCTTCCGTTCTCTTCCACGACATGTACCTAGAACATATAATAGCAAATATACTTGATTAAGTACCAAAAGTTCACGAGAAATGATCAAATAAATTCAAATAACACCGCCGAAAACATGTATAATTTAGGCGTTATCAAATGCCTCTACACTTAGTTATTGCTTGCCCTCAAGCAATTAAAGCGAAAAAATAAGATCATTTATCATGACGTGGAGAAAAAATCATTTTAGCATTAACAAGTGTTTACCAGTTTTATAACTTTTCAGGCATAGACATATAATAGAGCACCTCATAAAGGGAAAGTGTTTATTTTTGAATTCACACTAGTCACTCAGACAGGGTTTTATATTTGTGAAGTCACTCAATTGTACAAACATAATCTAGGTCGCTACCATATGCTTGTACTAGTCACATAAACATGCCCATTGCGGCGTGAGCACCTAGACAAAAATCTCAAAGAGGCAAAACAAGATAACGATGAGGGTGTATAGCAGATGCTTGATTCCACGTGCCAGAACTTTGCCTTATACTTTGAACTTTTTTTTCTTTTTTTTCTCTCTTTTTTTATAATTTTTTTCATTCCAGATACTGCGATAACTAAGGCTGGCATAAAACTTCTTCTTCATCGAGCATATTTTTCTTGCTCTTGGGATACTTTGGGGATCTCAACACTAAAAGCGAGTGTTACAGACACACATGTTAGATAGGATTTATTTCCACTTCTTAGTCATAGGATACGACTCTTGTCTATAAATATTAACCTCACTGCGGTCCTAGTAAATGATGATCAGTACAAGATCTGGAGATACTAAATTACCGGCCTTCACTCATATAATTTATACCAATACCAATTTTCCGAAAAATGCGACAAAGGACCATATCCGTATACACCGTAACGACGAATAGACACAATGACTGCATTCAATCCAAACTCGAACAATGCAAAAGGCAAAAATTATCTTGGTATCAAAGATGGGTACCCGATAATATCCTTAAAGTTTAAATCCTTACAATTTTAGTGGGTTGATTTTTGTGCTAGTTAAAATGTCAATCCGGTTGGATTTGCCTTACTAAGCGTATGCATTTTTTAAGTTTTTGGAAAAAATATATATAAAAATTTTAAAATTTTAAAATTTTCCAGAAAAAATCAGTTGAAAGTTTGAAAATTTCTGCAGGGCAAACATGGACGGACATGATTAATTTTTTCTATTTGCTACCCCTCCACACTTAAGTTGAACATTTCCCTAAATGTGAGAACTGATAAATATAGAAAATAGGGAAAATTAAGGGAAAGCGGTACTTCTCGGGGTTCTTAAGTTTTTGGTTAAATTATGAAAAATACGGCACAAAACAGAACACCAAGCATGTGTATTCTACCATATGTAATATAATACTCCAATTATATAAGTCTCCAAGTGTAAAATGCCAACCACCAATCCAAGCTCCACCCTTCTTATTAATCTACAAAATAGACACAACTACTAAAACTTTAAAATTACTAAAGCGCACTTTCGTAGGCACCACGGTTGCATTTAGCGCATGTAACAAGCCTTTAAACCCCTCGGTGTCCCGAGTGGATGAGTTATAGTCTCGTGAGGGTTTCCAGCGAACACACCCATAAAGTTCGAAACATTCTTTTTGGGTACAAAAATCGAGGTAAGAAACACACCGGCCAAATGCATGACATACTTAAAGACTGTAAAGTTTTTGTTATATATATATATTTTTAATTATTATTTACTATTACTGTTATTATTATTATTATTATTATTATTATTATTATTATTTTGATTTACGATACCTTAACAATACGGTTCAAGTGGGAATCATCCACATTTAAACGTTGAGGGTATGAGATTTTTGGTATGTACTCACGGAATGGAAATATTCATTAATTTTAACCACTGATAGTCCCCTTTTTTGATGTTTAATAGGTTTTCTTTTTCGGTTTTTATGTAACGATGAATAGGAGGTGTGGAAATCTTTATTGGAGTTTTTCGGGAATCATCAGACAAGTGCCAATCCCGTGAATACCGACATTCACATTGTTCGGTTAGAGCATGAGGGAGGTTGTGGCTCAGTCCAATCGATTTGTTCTAAAGATATGTTTTGAGATTTCGACCACTCATCCATTTTTTCTTTCCATCATTTTAAATTTAATTTGGAAATTCTTTTCATTTTGCTTTATCTTTAAAATCATATCATTAACATTGTTAGTGAAAACAACTTGTAACTCTTGATCATACCAAGAGTTTATAAGTCATTAATTTTTCAAAATGCAGTTTTAGATTGAGGTTCTTGAGTTGATAGGTTTAGACTTTTGTTAGGCAAAACACCGATGGTTATTACGATCGTCGCTGCATAGAGTTTTCCATGAACAGTTCTCAGCCTACGGAAATGTCATTTAAAATCTTCGAGATCATTATCCTCACATCATTGTTTAATTCTATGATAGATTTCTCAGAATCCATTAGATCATAGCTGGGATTGATGAGAAAACGAATTATGAGCATCTTGGTTTTGATAATCTTCAGATTGGATGTAATTGGCTTCATGGCGTTCACACATCGGCGTGTCATCGTTCAGGTGGTTTTTAGAAGCGTTTTCCTCTCTAAGCTCATTGTATTTCTTACGCATATCTTGTAATTCTTCTTTTAAACTTATAATTTGAGAATCCATACTTTAATTTTTCCATAAATGCAAGAATATATCATTCTTAACTATCACTTCCATTGGTGAAAGAAATTTTTTTTTGATGATGTATTGTTTTTAGATTTAATGACCAATCAAGATTGAAAAGGATATTGTCCTCGAGACATTGAAAAAGCTTGATTCGGGCTTTAGTAGAGGAAGATTCCTTTGGCATTACGTCTACGATTCTTGAGTGGTTCGTCAATACCGGGATAGAATCTTTTAAATAATATCTCCTTTGGTCATAACCCGTGCCATGATCATTTTCGAAGCATTTTCTTGGATTTCTTAACCATGCGTACGATTTAGACTTTCACATACGAGTTGAGAGAATATTTCCTAATCTTCCAAGTAAAAGACGGTTAAACAATGAAGGTGGAAAGAATCTGTTTATAAAAGCTCTTCTCATTTGTTCCTATGATGTTATAGACTCTTCATTAAGTTCGTTAAACCAGGTTTTAGCTTCATCGCACAAGGAAAAAGGGAAGATATAAAACGCTATTTACGGAGTATTCACCCGTATTGAACATGTCGCAAGATTGCGAGAAATTCAACGGATGTGGTCAGCTGATTGGCTCGCAGATAACCATCGAATTTATTTTCCAAAATCATTTTCAAGTGGGTACTATTTGTAGGTCCTTGTGTTGGATCTATATAGCCTTTGTAAGACAATAGCCAATTTGAATAAATCCAAATCAACTATATGAGAGACACTGACTATGAATATCAAGTGTTAATGCGGAATCTTAACACAAGTATTAAGAAGAACACAATATAATACTAACTTTGCTATTGATTTCTATTAAGCTTCAATGCTACTATTTGTTATATAAAACTCTATGCTGTAGGGTTCCTTTTATACACAAAGGAAACCCTAAAAGGCTATACAAAACGTGTGAAAGGATAATGCATATCCTTTCCTAAGATTTCTCCTAAAATATCTCTAAGATAACTATTATCACTATTTTGTTACATAAACAAACAGACTTACGGATATCTCTAAAATACCCCTAGAACAAACTATAGTTACTTAGCCACTCTACCAGTACTAACTATAGTACTAGCCAGACTTAACTTAGTACACTACTAGCCAAACTACCTTAGTAAGCCAGAACTAACTTAGTACTGCCAAGAACTAACGAATACTTACCAGACTTACTTTTTAAACTACCAGTAATTAAGTCTTGTTACAATATATTTCCCAACAATCCTCCCTAACTGATCTTACACTTGTAACTTCAAGTTTCTTCAAGTTGTCTTCAATTAACTTCCCTGAGGATGGTGTAAACAAAACCCCCCCCCCCCCCTTCATACGTAATTATACTTGAGCTTAGCAATTCGTTCCTTCAAATCATCTCTTTTATCTTTGCAGCAACATTCTTCAAACTTTAGCACAACACCTTTCATATCAGCAACACTTAAACAGCTACATTGACTAAATGTAAACATCAAATCAATAGTGTCAGACTATTCTTCATCACTTCCAGGTGTGTTAACTCCTGTGAGAGGTGAATCATTGAAACTTTAAATGATTTTGATGTCCTCTTTACCATATAGCCATTAACACTAGATTAGCCAGTCCCTTTGGCCACCAGAAAGGTGCATGACCATAGGTCCCGACTAAAAAACATTTTAACTCTCAGTACATGGAAACATTGGTGAGTTAAATACCATATGGTTTTTGGCAAAACCAATATAGCTATGAACGATTTGATATGCATTTACCTGTGGCCTTTTGCTCAGGGCAGACAATCATTTTTCACCTAGAAATAGGTAAAATTCATAGTGGAATGATTACCATATCAACTCTTGTACATGAAACTGTGGTGAGAAGTTAATGTATCCATCCACTTTTTGGTAAAGTGTCAACCATCTAATATGGATTTTCATTTTCTTTATACCATGAAGGTCATAATCTCATGGACAAGTTATGGATTTTTCACAGCTTTTACCACAATCCATAAACCAAGTGGGCTAGCCCAACTCTTTACTAACCCAAATATGGTGAGTTGAATAATCATTAAATTTTTAGGAAAATTGTCAGCCATTAACGAATTTGAGAAGTCTTTTACAAGAGCCGTTATGCTCCTGGACTAGCTAGACCTTCATTTCTTAGACATGTGGGACAGATGACCATTGTTGTGTTTAGTGCATACACCATTCACCAAATGTTTTTCTCCTCATCTCCATTCTAGATATCTTAACTCATCAACCTTCTTACTTTCTATTAGCTCACGAGCTTTGCTCTCTATCATTTTCAAAACTTTGTATCAATCCTCATCTGTTTTCCCTCATGAAGTTTCTTGTCCAACATAGCTTTGCACACTTCAGCATACAAAGGATACTTTCTCTTTATTAGCATATAAACATCTACAGACTCCAAGTTCAAATAGTGTACTCTGCAAGCATCATAGTATCTCCAACAAATTATCCTTTGTTGACCTAGCAAACTCCAAATTGAATATGTACTAAGGGGTTCTTCAAACATATTCTTCAAGTATTCCCAAAGTACTTTTTCAAATTCATCCTCTGGCTCATTCATACCATATTTTCTCATCACAATCCTGTGTAGCTCTGTAAGATCGTCTCTTGATATGTCAGTCAGCATTGCTCCAAAGCTTATGTATACCATATCAGTTCCATTCTTTCTTACAATCTAGTATACACCTTTCCTTCCTTGCTTAATGATCTTGTAATTTGCTATACTAGGTGATTTTGTAGCTAAAGGAATAGGATTAATGGGAATTTTAGTGCCTGAAGTAGAATCATCTTTTTCATTAGCTTCATCTGAATCTTCAGATTCATCCTTATCAAGGTGTGTATGGAATCCTTTCCTTGCTATATGTTTTCTCCTCTTTCCAGTCTTCTTGGTTGGCTTTTCATCTTTGTCTTCTTCAACCTTCTCCTCTGTTGGTTGAGTACCTTCATTATCAAACTTTAGCTTCTTTTTAGTTTTAGTTTGAAGCTCTTCACCAAATCTTTTCAAGCTTTCCTTTGTTGCTTCAAAGTTCATGGGGACATAGGTATCCAATTGCTTAACCAATTTTTCAAATTCTGCTTTCACTTCTTCAAAATTCAACTTCTTCAACTGAGTCAACTTCCATGTCCCTTGATTCTTAGAAATTTGACATATAGTTTCCTGGCTGTGTTTGAGTCATAGGCCTGATTCCTTTTGCTCTAGCTCTTTCCTCTGCAAAGTATTTTCTTCTTTGATTTACCAACTCTACCATCCTTTTTGCATAATCTTCAACAGTAAGATCCTTTCCAAGCACACTCTTCTTCAATTCTGCATTTGCTTTAAGTTTTGCTCTAATAGTGTCCCAATCTTCTTCAGTATAAGATTGAGCTTCAAACTGAACTTAGAGCCTTCCTTTTCTTTTGTTACCCTCTGTTAATTCTGCTCTTTCCAGCCATCCTTTGAGCTATAATTGAATCCAAATGAACTTGTTTTGGTCACTTCTTCCTATTCCAAACTTTTTCTAATGCTCTAACCCGATAGCTTACACAGCAAGTCCTCTGCTTCTTCTTGGAGAAATTGTTCTTTTTTCTTTCTAGAAACTTGAGTCTCGTTCTTCTTCTATCATATAGCCTTTCTTTCTCTTCTCCTCTGTCTGTGAAAAGGTACTGAAGACTCTATGCAATCAGTAGTAACTGGATCATGCCAGTATTAACAAACTAAACTGCCAGTATTAATTGTCTTCATACCAAGCACTAACTTTAAAATGCTTACCAGTATTAACTTCTTCAAAAACAGACTAATCTCTTCAAAGTCGCACACCAGTACGCTAGCAATTCTTTTGAACTCTCCTTCTCTTGCATCTCTTTCCTTTATCAACTGACTTGATCTTTTTAACTTTTGTTAAGATTGCAACAGCTTTTAAAGTTGTAGGGCTTATGTCTTCAACTTGTTCTCCCCTGAAGCATTGACAGTCTTTGAGGGAGTCTTTGATGGAGTAACAAAAGCTCTTTGTGGCCAAAGAAACTAGAGGATCTAAATCAAGAGTCTTCCTCCCCTGAGCCTCTGTTTCTTCCTCCTCAGAATCAGACAAAAGAACCCTCTTGGTCTTTCTTTTCAAAGCAACCTCTAAAGATTTTACTCTTTCTACCAAAGTGAGGATAGCTTTCCCAAAGGTCTGTTGGTTTCCATTGAGCAGCCTTCTCCAAGTTTTGTTTTAATCGTGCCATTAACTGGAATAGTAGCTTCTTGGCTAGGTGTAGGTGGTTGTTGGTCAGTTGATGGGTGTTCAAAGGTATGCTCCATTGGTTCATGTGCAGGTGAAGGTGTAGGTGAGGGGGATGCATTGGTAGTTTCAGCAATAGGTGTAGGTGGTGCAGGTTGAGATAGAGGTGGAATAGTTGTGGCTTCAGATGGTATAGGTTGTGTTGTAGGTGGTGTTGGTGGTACCACACTAGATGATGGTTGAGGTTGAGTGACAGATGGAGCTTCTTGTCCTGCACTTGGATTAGCAATAGACAACATAGCAGGCAACAAAGGTCTTGGTACCCCTCAAAACACCCCTTTTCATATTCCAGAAATCATTTTGGTCATAGTTCAGACAGCCAGATAAGGGTGTTTGTTTTTAGGTGATTATCCAAAATCATTTGTAGAAAAAGTGGTACGTCAAGACTTTTGTTTTGCTTTTTTTAAGTTTGCCACCTATGCCATCAAAAAAATAGTTTGAAAAATTATAAACCCTGCCAGTGGAAAGACAAATCAAGGCAGTAGCAATATTGCTACCAAATTGATCCCATCCACCACTTTTAGAGCTTATACAATGTAAAATATGGTGGACTAAGAATCTCTATTGGGGTGTGAAAAAGCTTTTCCAAAAGGTGAAAGATCCATCAGTAAGATACCCCATATACCCCATCCCCTCAAAAATCTCATTGTTTGGTAACATGGTAATCCCCGAAGCATCTGCTAATCGAAGCTTACTTCTAATAGATGCCTCAGTGATTGTATATACAATGGTATCAATAGTTGCCTGTAATTCTAGAGTCCCATCAACAAGAGTGTTGGCAGTAGCAGTCTGCCAAAACTGTTTGACCAGGGAATCATAGATAGTAGGATTAGTAGTTAAAGCATACATGAGGTTGGAACCTCTTAGAAAATCCACTATCGCTGCAAACCCTGCACTTTCATCAGGCTTGCGTAAGAACCCCACTTGATTGTGTTTGTCGCAATATTTTAATTGAGCCATGAATCGAAAGTAGTAATAAAAGGTAGTGACTTGAACTGAAAATTTACTGAGTTTAGGTACGAGTGAGGTTGTAGATGCTGGTAACAAGACAATTGACTATATAAAAATAAAGAAGATTTTTACTTTGCGAAAAGGAGATAGCAATAAACAGATAAGTATGAAAGAGAAATCAAACATTATCTATATATAGCTTCTCTGTTAACGACAATAGCGCCGTAAAAATCTGTAACGGTAACATTTAAACAGTGTTTAAACAGAGAAAGTCAATTTTCCTGCAACCAGCACTAACAATAACCTACCAGAATTAAAATTTACACTACCAGACTTAACTTTGGTCAACCAGAATTAATTATGATACAACCCGAATTAACTTTTTTTCAACCAGAATTAAGTATTTACTGAAGATTGACAAAACAAAAACCTTATCACACCTGCCTTACATCTGCAAATCCATGCTATTCCTGCAAGAAATAGTCTAAAACAAAGAAAAACATGCTGCAAGAGTTTGTATAGACATAATTAACTTAAACTAACTACCCGAATTAATACTATTAACTACCAGTATTAATACTACTTAAGCTAGATTTTAGTTAAACTAACTACTAGAAGTATATACACTATACAATTTAGCCTCCCCTTAAATGTAGCAATGTGTTTATCATCCCAATACTAACCACTAAGTAATTAAACTATGGTCCATCAAAAGGTTTAGTCAATAGGTCAGCTACATTTAAGTCTGTGTGAATTTTCTCCACACTAATGAGCTTCTTCTCATAACAATCTCTTATAAAATGGTGGCGTATCTCGATGTGCTTTGTCTTGGAATGATACACTAGGTTCTTCACAATGCAGATTGTGCTTTCATTATCAATGTGGATTTTGGTATTCATGAAATTGAAACCATAGTCCAGTAGTTGATTTTGAACCCACAATACTTGTCCACAGCAATTTGCAGCAGCTACGTATTCAGCTTCAATTGTAGAAGTAGCCACTATGGTCTGTTTCTTGCAATGCCATGAGATAAGTCTTTGTTCAAGAAATTGACAACCACCTGTTGTGGATTTCCTATCAAGGTTGGACCCACCATAATCACTGTTAGAGAATGCTTCCAGGTCAAAAGGTGATTCTCTAGGATACCATAAGCCCAAATGTGGTTTGCCCTTAAGGTACTTAAAGATTCTCTTCACAGCATTGAGATGTGAAGTCTTGGGAGTGACCTGAAAACGAGAACAAACACATACTGCATACATTATATCAGGCCTAGAGGCAGTTAAATACATGAGAGAACCTATCATGGATCTGTATAAGTGCACATCCACATCAACAGCTTCCTCATCTTTTGTCAATGCCACTTTGGTCTCCATGGGGGTTATTGCAGTTTTCACATTTACAAGATCAAATTTCTTGAGTATCTCAGCTACATACTTGTCCTGAGATATGAAGATTCCTGCCTTGTTCTGTTTGACTTGTAATCCTAAGAAAAATGTGAGTTCTCCCATAGAACTCATCTGAAATCTGCTTTTCATCAAGGCTTCAAACTCATCACACCAAGACTTTTTGGTAGATCCAAAAATGATATCATCAACATACACTTGAACCAGCATGATATCCTTCTTGTCCCTTTTAATAAATAAAGTCTTGTCAATCGTACCCCTCTTGTATCCATGCTTCTCTAGGAATGTTGATAGAGTAGCATACCAAGCTCTAGGAGCTTGATGCAGTCCATACAAAGCTTTGACCACCTTATAAACCTTCTTAGGGTGATCAGGATCAACAAAGCCAGGAGGTTGTGAGACATAAACCTCTTCATCTATAGTGCCATACAGAAAGGCACTTTTTACATCCATTTGGTATACTATGAACCCCATAAATGAGGCAAAGGCTAAAAATAACCTGATAGCTTCTATTCTTGCCACAGGAGCAAAAACCTCATCATAGTCAATACCTTCTTCCTGCGTGTACCCTTGGGCCACCAATCTTGCCTTATTTCTGACAACCACTCCTCTTTCATCTCTTTTATTTCTGTAGACCCATTTTGTACCAATTACCTTCATTCCGTGAGGTAGATCTACAAGAACCCATACTTGTTGCAGCTTAAACTGTAACAACTCCTCTTGCATGGCTTGAACCCAACTGTCATCTTGTAGAGCTTCAGAAATCTTTTTAGGTTCCTCCTGAGATAGAAAACAGGCAAATAAACAATGTTGTTGATCTTTGTGATTGTTTCTTTTCTTTTTTTTTTTTTTGGCTTTTTATGATTTTGAATAAAGCTGGAAAAGTGCATGAGTCTTGATTTTTGTTGCACTTTGTTCTAGTTTGCACTGCTCAACTTAGTATCACCTAAGGATTTGGACTTTTGGGTGAGTATGTGGATCTAAGAGTAGGAGTAGGACTGACTTCAATTTCTGTTGGTAGGCTGTTGAAGTCAGTTATCACGCCCTCTTCATCATAAGATGCCTCATCAAAAATTCCTGTCTCAGACTTGTGAAAGATTTCGAGCTCTGGCATAGGTGAATCATCAGGATCAAAACTACCAGTATTAACTGACTCACTACCAGTATTAACTGAAGGAGTACTGGTAGAGGTGTTTTCAGATACTTTCCCTAAATGCTTTAGAGCAATTTCTTCCAACTCTCTTCTAAAAGCTAGAATCTTAGGATTATCTTTTAAGTGTCAGTAGAAGAAAGCCTTCTTCTTCTTGTTGAGGTTCTGTCAATGTCTCTCTCTTTTTGTATTTGTGGAAGATTTCCTTGATTCAGCTTTTTCTTCAGTATTCTTCACAGTTGAAGGCACAACAATAAGCTCTACATCCTTATCTCTTTCCTTAGAAGCATTAGAATATGGAGTTTGTGAAGTACCTGCACTGTTAGTTACTTCCGAAGCACCTGCATGTGGGTTAGCTTGATTTTCCAAAGATACAGGAATATAGTTCATAGAATCAGTAAGATAATCAATATCAAACATCCATCTATACCCTACTCCTTTGACATTAGGTTTATCTTTAAGAAAATTGACATGCAGATTTACTTCTACTCTTTTGGTTACTAAATTATAAACCCTATAGGCTTTGTTATTTAGAGAGTAACCAACTAAGAATCCCTCATCAGATTTTCCATCAAACTTGCCAAGCACACTAAGAGTATCTAAAATTGTAACATGACACCCAAAAGGTCTTATGTAGCTGATAATTGGTTTGTGGCCAAACAAAAGCTCATAAGGAGTTTTGTTTTAAGGTTTAGTCACTCTTACCCTATTAAAAATATAGCAAGCAGTACTAACTGCTTCTGCCAAAGGTAGTGGGGAGTGTGGTCTGCTAGCATTGTTATAGCAGCCTCTATTAGGGGTCCTGTTAATTATTTTAGCGATCCATTTTGTTGTGGAGTTCTGGCATTGCTATACTCTTGTTTTATTCCCTTTGATCCATAAAATTCAAGCATATCTCTATTCTTAAATTCAGTGCCATTATCTGATCTAATGATTTTAACCCTATGACTAAGCTGGTTTTCAATCTGCCTAATGAAGTTCTGAAGAATGCCACTAGTTTCATCCTTAGAGGCCAAAAAGAATACCCAACTAAATCTGGTATAATCATCAGTAATTACAAGGCAATAACTTGCATGATTAATGCTTTTTACAGAAGTAGGTCCAAAAAGATCCATATGCAAGGCTGTGTTAATGTCGTTGTGTTAATCTTTCTAATTTGGCCTTGCAGGAGGCCCTGTGTTGTTTACCTTTATGGCAGGCAACACATGTATGGTCATTTTTGAAAACCTTAGAAGGTAGACCTCTTACAAGGTTTCCCTTCACAAGTTTGTTTAGGTTTTTAAAATTGATATGACCTAACCTTCTGTGCCACAATTTAGATTCATCAGATGTGGCTTTAGCAATCAAACAGGCAAAACCTTTTGCAGGAGTAGGTGTCTTCATATCAAAACTGTACATATTGTGATGTCTAGGGACCTTTAGAAGTATCTGATTTTCATCAGGCATCTTAAAGTCAGAAGACACAACAAGACATTCAGTTTCAGTAAAAAGAACCTTGTGTTGCTTATCACATATTTGTGATATTGAGAAAAGTTAAAATGACCCCCCCCCTCCCCAACCCATAATTCTTTTACAAAGGACCACTACAAAATCTAAATTAACATCCTCTTATTTTTCCTTTACCAGATATGTAGCCTTTGCTACCTCCAAAAGGTAACAGATCCCCCATTGTATTCTTTAAAATCTACTGTTGAGCCATGTTACTGTCATGTGCCCTGAGCATCCACTATCAAATATACCTCTATCTACCATGTTCTTCAGTGGATGATCCTGCACATGAAAAAGAGAAAATTAGTTTCTCTTAGGGACCCAGGCCTTTACAGGCTTGGGTCTGCCTTGTGGACCTTTAGCATTCACAGTTCTAAAAAAATTGGTCCACTGTCACAATTGGAGTGTGCGTTTAAGAGGGGTTCCTCTCATTCTATAACCTGATGTGGTCTTAACAGCAGATCCACACAATTTTCTTTACAGCATGAGAATGGACATTTGTGCGTTAATTTTGCAAGGGTACTTCTTAAAGTGATTGTGTTTGAAAATACCTTCTTTGATTAAATAGATTCACATGTGGTCTTTTAGGACTAAAACTGTTTGAGGTCTTGGTAGGTACTGGCTGTCTAGATCTAACAGTATTAACATTAGAACTACCAGTATTAACTGTAGGCCTAACATGATTAACATTTGTCCTACCAGTATTAACATTAGACATGACAGAATTAACATTTAACCTACCAGTATTAACATTAGGCCTGACAGAATTAGCATTTGGCCTACCAGTTTTAAGTTGTACTGGTCTAGGAACAAATTGATTAGCATGATTAACCCTGTTTGCATTAGTCCATACTGGTTTTGCCACCCCATTACCAGTATTAAAAACCCTTTGTTTCTTAAACTCAGCCTCTCTTGCCATTTTCTTTTCATAATAGTCACAATCTTTGATCAAATGACTTAGACTACCACAAACAAAACATTTCTTCTTTGTGAAAGAGTAACCTTCCCCTAGTTCTCTTTCCATCATAGCATTCTAATTCTTCCTATTAACTTTAGGTGTTGCTTGATCTTTGATTGGTTGTCTAGGAGTTTTTATGTGTGAAACACAACTAGGTTCAACCTCTTTTGATTTTGGATCAGACACACCTTTTTCATTTGTTGTTATAGGTGTAGACACATACACTTCTGGAGGTACACTTGAAATCTCAGATTCAGGATCAACAGAATGTTCAGAGGAAGTTCTAATAGATCCTGCACTGTCATTAGATTGACAGGTAGAATATTCACTGGATCTATCATCATAATAAATTGGTTCTGGTCTTGAGGTCCCTTTTACCATAAACATAAAAATAGACTCATCAATTTCTTCTTGTGGTGTAGGAGTATAATCTCCACTTAAGGGATGTGGAACACCTTTAAAAATTTTAGTTTTATAAATCTACTCGATACAAAGGTTTTTACAAATGAATATCCTACATCCTGATCAATTAAAAACAGAAAATTCACTTTCTTCCTCTTACACTTAGAATCCTCATTGTTTGATTGTATTTCAAACCTAAGACAACTTTACTACTTGAACTCATGCCAGAATTAATTAATCTCTAAAGATTCTTGGAAGAATATTTCCATGAATCTAATGTTTTCTGCAATTGTTCCTTTTCTTTTACAGCTTTCATTCCTATTCTCCTATATCTTTTTAAGATTTTATTTTTGCATATATTTTCATTTTTACTTGAAATGTAAGCTTTCATTTAGAGAAAGTTACTGTTTTTGAAAAAGTTAACCAGTTGAGATTTAGTTCTTACACTTGACTATAGGCAAGTATTTATCGCTTCTTGATTCACTAACTATTTCATTTTTTCCATCATACAGTGTTTTAAGTTTATTATATGAATTAATGCAAGTTTTAGAACATAATGATACCTCACTACTGGAACTGATAGCCATGAGTGCATGATTTGTCTCTTCATCTTCAGTATGTTCTCCCCAATTGACAATACCATCATCCATTGTCAGCAAGCCCATCTGATTCTTCTCTTGCTTTCCAGCTTCTTGGTGTTGATAAAATGAGTCTCTCCTCTTCTTTCCATCATGTGTCCCCTTTGCTGTACATTCCCTAGCAAAGTGACCAGTGTTGTGACAATTGAAGCATTCAAGCTTCTTTTTGTCAAAACCAACAGGTGTTTTTCCATCCACACGAACCCTCCTTCCAGTTTTCTTATAGAACTTCTTCATTCGAATAGCAATCATTGCTATCTGCCAGTTTATGTCCATCTCTTCAATGTCCAAGTCATCAATTTGTTCCAGGTCTTCATAGCAAAGTCCAGTCTTCTGATTGTTTGGAAAAGAGGGAATAAATAACTTCATCAGCAAAACCAACAAGAACTTCTTTTTCAGGAATATTGGTTGAAGAAGTAGAAGGAGTGCAAGTACTATAGGCACCAGTAAAACCAGACTTAACCTTATTAGTGCTGCTTTTGCTTTGTGAAACAAAAGCAACATTTTGAGCACTTGAAGATGTTTTTGAGGCACCTTGTATTTCCTGCTCAAAAACCCTAAGGTTATTGTACAAATCATCAATAGATAAAGTATCAACATCTGGTTTAGTTCTCATAGTCATTGCCAGATTGGACCATGCTGGGGGCAAAGACCTGAGAAACTTATAATTTGCATCCTTAGTTGATACTTTAAGCACAATGAGCTTCAACTGAGAAAAGTAGTTGTTGGAATTGTCCATATCACTTTTCTAACCCTCTGGATACTGGATATTGTAAAGCTTCAACTGTGTTTTGATAAAGCCTTCTGCATTTCTTTGAATTTGCATTAGCACCAAAACCTAGTTCTGATGGCTTCCCAGATTTCTTTTGCATCATCCATTCCATGAAATCTTCTCATATGTTCCTTGGGAATTGCCATCAACAAGATATTCTTAGCCTTCCTTTCCTTTTCAACAGCATGAATTTCTGCAAGAGATACTGGTGGAAGTATTCTAATTACACCATCCTTTCCAGTTGAATATCTCTTCTTGGAGTTTCCATTTTGATTACTTCCAAACTCATTGTCAATGTACTAATGTAATGCTCCATCTCTATAGCCCATATTTAATACTCTCGACTCTTCAAAATTAGAGTTTGAATTTGAGATAGCAGTTGTTTGAGGAATCACCTATTGTTGTTGTTTAGGTGCAGCACCAGTGTCTGATGCATCTTCATGGTTTGATGGCTTCAGATCACTTGAGAGTTGGAGAGAAATCATTCATTAGCAGGTTGAGTCATTTTGTAAGATCTAAAAGAGAGTTTATGTTTGTGGTTTAATGAGTCTTTTACACTCTGAGTCCCTTTATTGGCTCGATACCATTGTAGGTCCTTAGTCTTGGATCTATCAGCCTGTGAAAGGACAATAGCTAAACTTGTAAATCCAAATCAACTATGTGAGAGAAACTGACTATGAACTATCATGTGTTAATGACGGAATCTTACACAGAAATTAAGAGGAACAATAATACCTAATTTTGCTAATGATTTCTATTAAGCTTTCATGCTTCTATTCGATATTTTTAACTCTAGGCGTTAGGGTTCACTTTTATTACACCAAGGAAAACCCTGAAGGATTTACAAAACATGTAAAAAGATATTGATATCCTTTACTAAGATTATCTCTAAGATATCTCTAGATAACTATTATCTCTATTTTGTTACATAAACAGACTTAACTAAATATAACCAGTACTAACTATAGTACTGCCACTCTACCAGTACTAACTTTAGTACTGTCAGACTTAACTTAGTACTGCCAGACTTAACTTAGTACTGCCAGAACTAACTAATACTACCAGACTTAACTGTTATACTACCAGTATTAAGTCTTTTACAATCTATTTCCTAACATTGTCTCCAATTACAACCTGCTGAGGGCTTAACAGCAGTTTCCCTCTTTCCCCCAACAGCACTAACTGCATTCACCTCAGCAGTATTTACCTTTTGATATGAAAAATTTGTTCTAAGTGCTGTTGTGTAATAATAAACCTTAAAATGGTGAATGAGTTTTATAAAAAAACATTTGATGGTCTAACTCTTATTTCATAATACGGTTAACAAGATTAACTTTCATAGAGCATTAGTTGGTACTGCCTGTCTGTTAAAATCATGCCTAGCAGTACTAACATTGTTAGTACCGCTAGCTCTAGCAGTATTAACTAGAATTTTGCCAGTTCTAGTTAGTACTGCTGTAGGAACAAATTGGTTTTTATGATTCACTCTTTGCACATTGTTCTAAATTGGTCTAATCTCCCTTTGACTAGACTTTTTCCTCATGCTATTGTTTAACTTAGCTTGTTTAGCCATCTTCTTTTCATGGAAAATCACCATCTCCTAATTCGATGACTAAGACTACCACATATAAAAACATTGCTCTTGCAGTAAAAACCATGACCCCAACACCTTTCTTGTTATCTGTAGGATTTTTTTTACTATGTGTGAATTGTTTCCTAAACAGTTTCCCTAGGAGTTTTTACTTGCTTATTAGTACTAGCAAAACTAGGTTGTTCTTGTTCTTTTATAGGTTGAGATACATGTTCATCTTTACTATCTAATTCATACTCCTCAATGATAGGAGCATCAAACCTAACCTTAGGTTGATTTACTACTTTGGGTTCGTTTACAGTTGGTTCAGGCAAAGATTCATGTGTTTCACAATGCCAATTGATTCAAAGTATCAAAGTAATGGTTTGGATTCAGATTCAACTAGGACTGAGGACTGTTTTGGACCTATGTAATTTAGAGTAATCTATTTCTACATCAGGTTCAGATGGCATGTAATTCCCTGTCATGGGTGGGGGTACAGCATGCATTCCTCCTGCTGTAACAAACCTATCATACAAAGGTTGTTTTTCTAACTCACTTTCCTTATTCATAAATACACTTTGTAAAACTTCATTTTCATAACTCAAAATGCCATCATATCTGTGATCCCCATACCCAAGCCAAAATTTATCATTAGCCACCATTTGGGTATTTAGCAGTTACCAGATTTTTAGAGAGTTGTGCCATTTTTCTATTTGCTTTTATATCTTCTTTTTCTCTTTGTGCTTCTGCCATTAGTTTCTTATGGTTGTTAGGAAATCTGTTTATCAATCTAAGTCTTTTTCATAAACAATATCTTTTCTTCATAACTTTTTATCAATAATTGTGCTTTAACTTTCTTTAGACATTGAGTATATTGCCTTTATTTATACGCTTGCATCACTAGTGTTACTCTTTGGCATCATACCGCTTTTTAAGTTTTAGCATAGATTTCTCTTACACTCATTTGAATAGAAGTTACACTCTTGGTCTGAGCTGAGTTGTTAGCAAAGCCATCAAAAGCGTATCTTCTTCTTCTTCTCTGAGTAACTGGTCCAATCTACACCTTCTCCATCAATGGTCACTAATGCTTTAGAGTCTTCCTGCTTACCGTTCTTTTCCCCTCCTATTACCATTAGTTCAAGCATCTCTTCTCCTACATATCTTGATTTCCCTTGGTTCTACATTCTCTAGCAAAATGCCATGTCTTGTGGCAATTATAGCACTCGACTTTGGTTTTATCAAAACCAACTGGTTCCTTTGCATCAAATTGTAGCTTTCTAACAGTCTTTTGTAGTACTTTTTTCCATTCTCATCGAATCAGGCCACCTGCCATCTTTAAGTCTATTTCTTCTAGGTCACAAATTCATCCAAGCTCTTTCAAGTCCTCATGATCCAATGAGGGCAACTGGAATTGATTTGCAAGTAAGGAGTATGATGAAAAGATTGTTTTTTCTGTGAGTTTTGAAGAAGAACTTAGAAACACTATAAGCGGTACTAACATCATTAGTACTGATGGTGTTCTCAGAAAGAAATGCCACCATTTTAGTGCTAGAGGTGATACGGTAGAGCCTTTTCACATCATCTCAAGATCCTTAGATTATATAAGATCATCAAAGCTGAGATTGTCCACTCCTGGCTTGGTCCTCATGATTAAGGGAACTTGAGACCAGGCAGAAGGTAGAGATCTAAGGAATTTCTAATTTGCATCCTCAGTGGATACACCTGCCCCATGAATCTCTAATTGACTCAGAAGACTTTGGAACATGTCATACCCTTTATGCAATCCTTCTGAGTTTGATACAAAGAAACCTTCAAACTGTTGCTTTAGAATATATTTCTGCATCTTCTTTGATTCATTATTTCCACAAAATCTGGATTTGATGGCATCCCACATCTCTTTTGCATCAGTCATCTTATGAAATTTAGCAAGATGATCTTCTAGTAAAGCCATAAGTAAAGTGGTCCTAGCTTTTCTTTCTCTTTCTCTGGCTAGGATCTCTTCTGCAGTCCTTGGAGGCAGAACCTTGATTTGACCTTGTGTATCTGTGGTGATTAATATAGACCATTCCCATTTTGTATAACTTCCCAGATTGGATAGTCTGTATGGGCCAAATAATGTTCCATTTTCATGGCCCATATATCGTATTCTCCTTTTTGAGAATAGGAAGTTTGATGGTTGATACAGCTATGCATGTAGGTGGTTGTGTTGGTGTTTGTGGATGATGATGGTGGTCGGTGGAATTTCATCTTGTGAACCAGACATGATTAGTTTTGTAAGATAGAGATTTATAACTGGTTTTTGTTCTTCTTACTCAGAGTTTCCTTACAGCTATGATAAACTTGTGTGTCCCAAAATGAACAGATCTTTACAGAAATAAAAAAAAAAAAAATAAAAAAAAAGAAACCCTGCTATGGGTGATAGCCAATTGTATAAATAAAGATTAATATATAGGAAAACTGACTTTGAATACCAATTTGTATTATGCAGAATTACACAATAGTATTAAAGGAACAATGAAAAACCCTAAACTTTGATTTCTATTAATTGTTAAAGTGATTACAGATTACTAATATGAGAGATGATTGTATGAGGGATGTATATTGAACTGATATCTCTAAACTATGCCATGAGAGTTCTCTTTATAGACTAAGGATAAACCTAAACTGGCTTAACAAAATGCATAAAGATTATTACATACTTTCACTATAATTATCTCATACATATCTATTAAACTGGTACTAAATTATTTTTCTACTAACGGTACTAACTAACTGATCAGTACTTAACACTTTGTACTGTCAGTACTAATTATAACTATCGATACTAACGGTACTAAGTCGGGAATGAATAATTCCCAACACATTTTATATATACAAATTTCTTTATAAACCGCTCGTTGTGATTTGTGAATGCTTTTACATTCTAAATAAAACTTAAGAACTTACTATAAATGTTTGATCACCATAAGACTTTTGATAGTGACGACGCACGCAACGAACCTTTCATAACAAATTCGAGATTATAACAAATCAATATCATTCTCTAATGTATTTCTATTATATTGAATTTGTAACAAAGTAGAATCGTATTGCATACTAATTACTTGCAATATGCTAAGTTTAATCTTAACATTTTTCTCTTCAAATACATACTAACACTACAAACAAGATGGTGAATTTAGGAAATCATGTAGTTTTTGCCATGTTTTTAGAATACTTCTAGACAAATAGTTGTGGAGAAGTCATTGCGTTCATTAGTAATATACACATTCACGGATAAATACGCAGTCGTTTTGACTGCGGGTCATTTGCTACAGTAACGGGCTCCCATTTTGAGCCAGCCCGATTTTCGTTTTTTTTTAAAAAAAATTTAAAATTTGTATGCACAAAGTATGAGGGAAAAAAATATTACAAAAGTTCCGATTTATTCAGATAAAAAAAATACCCGCGGAAACATCTTCGATACCTAATAACTTTAAAATAATCGATATGGTCACAAACGTACAACCCATTATATTAAAAAAACTCATATAGCAAAAAAAAAAAACAACACTTTAAACATGAGGCCCAACACATAAGCCATATAAAAAAAAATTATTACTAATATACACATTTGTCGACAAACTAGCCTAAAATTCGCATAAAATGTGGCCCAAAATCTGGCCCAAAGTAAAAAAAAAAACTAGCCCAAAATTAGCCTGAAATCTGGCCCAAAGTAAAAAAAAATACAAAACGGTCCCTCAACTTTTAACTATTTACGATTTTCTTACACAAAAAATCCCGTAAAAAAATTAACAAAAAAACACGTCAAGTTTTTATTGTTCACAACTTTTTTACATTCATCGGCAAAAAAAAAGATATCGAATCGTCCCAAAAAAAAAAATATTCGGGAAAAAATTAGCCCGCCCCAAATATACACATTCACGGACAAATACGCAGTCGTTTTGACTGTGGGCCATTTGCTACAGTAACGGGCTCCCATTTTGGGCCAGCCCGATTTTAGTTTTTTTTTTTTTAATTATTTTGTTTTTGTTTTTTTTTTAAAATTTGTATGCACAAAGTAGGAGGGGAAAAAAATATTACAAAAGTTCCGATTTATTCAGATAAAAAAATACCCGCGGAAACATCTTCGATACCTAATAACTTTAAAATAATCGATATGGTCACAAACGTACAACCCATTATATTAAAAAAAACCATATAGCAAAAAAAACAACACTTTAAACATGAGGCCCAACACATAAGCCATATAAATTATTTTTAATTATTAATATACACATTTGTCGACAAACTAGCCTAAAATTCGCATAAAATGTGGCCCAAAATCTGGCCCAAAGTAAAAAAAAAAATACAAAACGGTCCCTCAACTTTTAACTATTTACGATTTTCTTACACAAAAAATCCCGTAAAAAATTAACAAAAAAAACACGTCAAGTTTTTATTGTTCACAACTTTTTTACATTCATCGGCCCAAAAAAAAGATATCGAACCGTCCCAAAAAAAGAAAATATTCGGGAAAAAATTAACCCGTCCCAACGCAAAAAAAATTTTCCCGAATCGTACAAAAAAAGGAAATATCCGGGAAAAAATTAGCCAAAAAATAGCCTAAAATCTGGCCCAAAGTAAAAAAATAAATAGAAAACGGACCCTCACCTTTTAACTATTTACGATTTTCTTACACAAAAATTCCCGTAAAAAAATTTACAAAACCGTCCCAAAAAAAGAAAATATTCGGGAAAAAATTAGCCCGTCCCAACGCAAATTTTTTTTCCCCAAATAATTAAAAAAAAGAAAATTTTAAAAATTAGCCCCGCCATAACGCATCGCCAAAAAAAAAACCCCCGAAATGTAAAAAAAATATTATTCGGGAAAAAATTAGAAAAACGAAGTCGTTTTGACTTCGGGCCAACTGCTACAGTAACGGGCTCTCATTTTTGGGCCAGCCCGATTTTAGTTTTTTTTTTTTTTTTAAATTATTTTGTTTTTGTTTTTTTTTATTTAAATTTGGATGCACAAAGTAGGAGGGAAAAAAAATATTACAAAAGTTCCGATTTATTCAGATAAAAAAAATACCCGCGGAAACATCTTCGATACCTAATAACTTTAAAATAATCGATATGGTCACAAACGTACAACCTATTATATTAAAAAAAACACATATAGCAAAAAAAAAACAACACTTTAAACATGAGGCCCAACACATAAGCCATATAAAAAAAATTATTACTAAAAATATACACATTTGTCGACAAACTAGCCTAAAATTCTCATAAAATGTGGCCCAAAGTAAAAAAAAAAACTAGCCCAAAATTAGTCCCAAAGTAAAAAAAAATACAAAACGGTTCCTCAACTTTTAACTATTTACGATTTTCTTACACAAAAAATCCCGTAAAAAAATTAACAAAAAAAAACACGTCAAGTTTTTATTGTTCACAACTTTTTTACATTCATCGGCCCAAAAAAAAGATATCGAACCGTCCCAAAAAAAGAAAATATTCGGGAAAAAAATACCCTTCCCGAAATAACCAAAAAAAAATAATTCCCGTGCGCGAGCTGAGTATACAAAAAAAAGAGAAATAGCCGAGAAAAAAAACCAAAAAAAAAACACTCAAAAAAGCCAAAATCTGGCTCAAAGTGAAAAAAAAAATAAAAACGACCCCTCACCTTTTAACTATTTATGATTTTTATTACAGACATAACAAAAATTCCCGGGGGAAAAAAAAAATTTATTATTTTTTTATATATTTTTTTTTTTTTTTTTTTTTTTTTTTTTTTTTTTTTTTTTTTTTATACAAAACCGTCCCAAAAAAGAAAATATTCGGAAAAAATTAAACGCCGACCCAACTCAATTATTTTTCCTGAATCATACAAAAAAAGAAAATATTAAAATTTAGCCCCGCATAACGTTACGGCAAACCCCACTCCCCCCCCCCCCCCCCCCCCCGAAACGTAAAAAAAATTATTCGGTAAAAAATTAGCCCCGCCGCAACGCGCGGTTTCTTTTGCTTGTAGTTAAACAAAAAGTGTGCCGATTAACAAAAATAAAGAAAACAAGCAAAAGAACCCGCGCGTTGCGGCGGGGCTAATTTTTTCCCGAATAATTTTTTTTTACGTTTCGAGGGTTTTTTTTTGGTGATGCGTTATGGCGGGGCTAATTTTTAATATTTTCTTTTTTTTGTATAATTCGGGAAAAAAGATTTGCGATTGGCTGGCTAATTTTTTTCCCGAATATTTACTATTTTTGGGACGGTTTGAAATTTTTTATACGGGAAATTATTGTGTAAGAAAAACGTAAAAAGTTAAAAAGGTGAGGGTCCGTTTTTGTGATTTTTTTTTTACATTGGGCCAGATTTGAAGGCTATTATGTGGCTAATTTTTTCCCGGATATTTCCTTTTTTTGTACGATTCGGGAATTTTTTTTTTGCGTTGGGACGGGTTAATTTTTTCCCGAATATTTTCTTTTTTTGGGACGGTTCGATATCTTTTTTTTGGGGCGATGAATGTAAAATAGTTGTGAACAATAAAAACTTAACGTATTTTTTTTAAAAATTTTTTACGGGATTTTTTGTGTAAGAAAATCATAAATAGTTAAAAGTTGAGGGATTGTATTTTTTTTTTACTTTGGGCCAGAAGTGTTACAACTGCCATAAAAGGGGACACTTTGTAAGGGAGTGTAGGGCTCCAAGGAACACAGAAATAGGGAGATCACAAGAAGGGTTGTGCCAGTAGAGACAACTATTTCTAATGCTTTGGTGTCTTGTGATGGTTCTGGTTATGATTGGAGTGATCAAGCAGAAGAAGGTCCAACTAACTTTGCACTCATGGCTTACTCTTCTACAAGTTCTAACTCTAAGGTATCTACTGATTCAAACTATTCATCATCTTGTTTGGAAAATGTTAAAATTCTTAAAGAACAAAATGAACAACTGTTAAAAGACTTAAGGACATCTAAGTTAAATGTTATTGCTTATAAAATAGGTTTAGAGTCTGTAGAGACAAGACTTCTAGTTTATAAGAAAATTGAGTATGTTTATGAGGAAGATATCAAGGTATTAAAACGTGAGATTCACTTAAGAGAAGTAGCCGTTACAGAGCTTAGGAGGAAGCTGGAAATGGCTCAAAAAATACAAAAGATTGGAAATTAAGCTAAACAATAGAATATTTTAAGAGTTAAATCATAAAAGCTTAAGCAAACTAATAGACTGTTAGTAGTTGATAAGTGCAAAACAGGTTTGGGTATAATGCTGTTCCACCTCCCTTTACAAGAAATTTATGCCTCCAAAAACTAATTTGTCATTCTATGGTCTAGAAGAGTTTGTGAATGAGCCTAATAGTTAGTGAGCCTACAGTTAAGAAGCCTGTAGTTGAGACTAGTGAAACTAAGGCTAGTGAAGCAAAGCCTAAAGCAGTTAGGAAGAATAATGGTGCTCCAATTATTGAGGATTGGGTGTCAGATAGTGAGGAAGAAAATGTGTCTCAAACTAAGATTGAAAAGAAAACAAACTAGCCTTGTTTTGTAAAGATAGACTTTTGTGAAATTCTAAACAAACAAACAAAATGATAGGAAAACTGCTAGACAAAGTGAGCACATTAGGCCAAAAACAACTCACATTCTTATAGGCAACCAAAGAATTGAAAATAATATTGATGTCTAAAAGTTTGGAAAGTAAATTTTTTAGATGATTAAAAAAGGTTGCTATGTGTGTGGAAGTTTTGATCACCTGCAGTATGATTGTGATAACCATCAGAGACAGTTTATTAATAAAAAGATGGTAAAACCAGTATGGAACTATGCTCAAAGGGTGAATCACCATAATTTTTCTAGATGGAATCACCCTAGTCTACAAAGGAACATGGTTCCAAAAGCATATTAATGTGGTCAGGCCCTTCAGTATCACTTACCTACTGCTAAACAGTTAATTACTGCTCAAATCCCAGAACAACAGTGGAATTTTGGGTTGATTTAGAGGTTGATTGTTTTCCTGATATGACACATTGACGAAATCCTAACAAAGGTTTATGTTTATTATTTACGATGTGGAGTAAACCTTAAGTTTTAGGGTTTTCTTATTTGTATTCTGATTGGAAGCAAGACCTCTCCTAATGAAGGTTTGGATGTGTTATTCGCTTTGAGTTGTGAGGAGTCAATCATTCACAAGCTTCGAATCCCAACAGAAACAAATTTGTGTTTTGGTGAGCTCACAAGGAAGATATGGCAGCATGCAAAGAAGTTTTAGGAAAAGGTGTGTCCTCGTGAGTTTATAAAGCTTTAAAAGGTGTCAAAGAGAGTGTTGGTTACTCGCACAATAATGATGTCACGACAAGAATCTTTTCTTGAAGGGTTTAAATTGTTGAAGTTCTTGTGACTATGTGAAAGAAGCTTTAAAGGGCTGTCGCGAATTTAGAAAAATCAATGTGTCGAGGATTTGAAAAAATACAAGGGTTATGATTTGCGGTTTTTAATTGGGAACTGTTATGATGAGAAAACTCCAAACTTAAATGTTTGTATTTTGTTCCATAAATAACTCCTTGTATTAGTATTGGTGGTTCGTGATATTAGTATTAGTACTATTAGCATTAATAAGGTTACTACTGCTAGCTTTGTTCGATATCAAACAACACATGGTTTGGATCTCGGTTATAACAATACAAGATTAATGTTGCTCATATTATTAGTTAATGCTGCTTATGATTTTAATGCTGCTTCGAGGGTATTACTACTGTTAGAGTTGAAATAGTTATTTGCTACTGTTGATGATTAATGTTAATGCTGTTTCAATCGTTGGCTATTATTTTAAGGAGATGGAAATTGCTTGAATTGATTACGGAGACAATTGATTATCACTTATTTGAAGTTGAAGTGGAATTTCACAAGTGAGTGTTCTTATCATATCTTAAAGTCGAGTTTGGTTGGATTATGACTTTGAAGATAACTTGTTCGTGCTTAAAATGATGTTGACGAAGACTTGTCAAATCTAGCAATCTGTGATCTACAATCTTTTAATGCTGTTTCAATCGTTGGCTATTATTTTACGGAGATGTATTGCCTAGTTGTCACAGATGATTACATTCGGTTTAGTTGGGTTTTCTTTCTAGCTACTAAGGATGAGACTAGTGGCATTCTTAAGTCCTTTATAACCGGTGTAGAAAATCTTATAGATCAAAGGGTTAAGGTAATTAGGTGTGACAATGGAAATGAGTTCAAGAATAAGGAGATGAACTAGTTTTGTGAGAGAAAAGGTATTAAGAGAGAATTTAGTGTAGCTAGAACTCCTCAACAAAATGGAGTAGCTGAGAGGAAAAATAGAATACTAATTGAGGCTGCTAGGACAATGCTAGCTGATTCTAAGCTACCTACTACTTTTTGGGCTGAAGCAGTTAATACTGCTTGCTATGTGCAAAATAGGGTATTAGTAATTAAGCCTCATAACAAGACCCCTTATGAATTTTTTCTTGGTAGAAAAACTAGCTTTAGGCTTTATGAGACCATTTGGGTTTCCTGTTACAATTCTCAATACCATAGATCACTTAGGCAAGTTTAATGGTAAGGCTGATGAAGGATTCTTTGTTGGGTACTCAATCAATAGTAAAGCATTTAGAGTATTCAACAGTAGAACTAGGATAGTTAAAGAGAACCAGCATGTCCAATTTAGTGAAAATACACCTAATATTGTAGGAAGTGGAACAAATTGGCTTTTTGATATTGATGCATTAACAAAGTCAATGAATTATAAGCCAGTTGTTGCAGGAAATCAGTCTAATGGTAATGCAGGTACAAAAGCAAGTGATGATGCAGGTAAAGCTAGAATGGAGACAGTACCTGGCAAATATTACATTTTGCTACCATTATGAAATGCTGATCCACCATTCTCTCAAAGTTCAAAAAAGGTTAATAAATATCCAAGAAAAGATAGTGAAAGTATTGATCAAGAGAAGGATGATAATGTTAACAACACTAACAATGTTAATGTTGCTAGCACAAATGAAGGTAATGATGTTGGTGGAAAAACAAGCATTGAACTTCGAGATGAACCAAATATGCCTGCTTTGGAAGATTATAGCGTATTTGACCCCGCAAATGATGATCAAGAGAATGGTGCAGAGGCTGACATGAATAATTTAGATACAACAATCCAAGTCAGTCCTATTCCAACTATAAGAATACATAAAGATCATCCAGTTAAACAAATTATTGGAGACTTGAATTCAGCACCTCAAACAAGAAGAATGACAAAGAATTTGGAAGAACATGGTTTGTTTTGTTTAGTTTGACAAAGAACAAACTATAAAGACTTTCAAAATTGCATGTTTGCTTCCTTTTTATCACAAGAAGAACCCAAAAAGGTAAATCATGCATTGAAAGATCCAAGCTGCATTGAGGCTATGCAGGAAGAGCTTCTACAATTCAAGCTACAAGAAGTTTGGACTTTAGTGGAGTTACCTAATGGAAAACGGGCTATAGGTACTAAATGGGTCTTCAAGAATAAAAAGGATGAAAGAGGAATTATGATTAAAAATAAAGCAAGATTGGTTGCTCAAGGGTACACACAAGAAGAAGGGATTGACTATGATAAGGTCTTTGCCCCTGTTGCCAGAATTGAAGCAATTAGGCTATTCTTAGCCTATGCCTCATTTAAAGACTTTGTGGTATACCAGAAGGATGTCAAGAGTGTTTTTCTTTATGGTATAATTGAAGAGGAATTCTATGTTTGCCAACCACCAGGATTTGAAGATCTAGACTTCCCTGACAGAGTATACAAAGTAGAAAAGGCACTTTATGGGCTACATCAAGATCCTAGAGCTTGGTATGAAACCTTGTCAACTTATTTGTTAGACAATAGGTTTCAGAGAGGAAAGATAGACAAGACTTTGTTTATTAGAAGGGACAAAGGTGATATTCTGTTAGTTCAAGTGTATGTAGATGATATCATTTTTGGTTCTACAAAGAAGTCATTATGCAATGCATTTGAAAAGTTGATGCATGAGAAATTTTAGATGAATTCTATGGGTGAACTCACATTCTTCTTAGGAATGCAAGTGAAGCAGAAGAATGATGGCATATTTATTAGTCAAGATAAATATGTTGCTGAAATTCTAAAGAAGTTTAGGTTTACAGAAGTCAAGACTGCAAGCACACCAGTGGAAACTCAAAAGCCTTTGCTCAAGGATGAAGATGGTGAATAAGTGGATGTTCATTTGTATAGATCAATGATTGGTTCATTGATGTATCTTACATCTTCAAGACCTGATATTATGTTTGTAGTGTTGTGCATGTGGCTAGAACCAAGTCAATTCCAAAAGTGTCACATCTTCGTGATGTTAAAAGGATATTTAAGTACTTAAAAGGTCAACCTAAATTGGGCCTTTGTATCCAAAATATTCTCCTTTTGATTTGGTAGCATCCACGATGAGTAATTATGCTGGGAGCAAGCTTATATAAAGAATCTACAACAGTATGTTTGTCAATTCCTTGATTTGATTAATATCATAGGCAGCGCAAAATCCGGACTGTAGGGTTACGAAAATCCCAAAACATAAAGCGGAATATGTGGCATGCATTAAAGTTGTTGTAAAAAGATAATGAATTGGATTCATAACAACTAATGATAATGGGTACAATTATTATGCATACCAAGATTCCTTAATGACAATAAACAACACAAATTGCATATTAAGAATCTTGTTTTTTTCATTCAAAAGACAAAGCATATAGAGATTAAACACCATTTTATTAAGATTGCTGGTATGGGGTGCTTAAATAAAAACCCATACCTTTATTCCAATAAAACGAGCTTAATTAACCAAAAAACAGATATAAAATCCAAATATATCTTGTTTTGTGTTTATTTACTATCAGTAACAGTTATTACAAAAAGACCAAAAACAAGGCTAAAACCAGAACAAAATCGAGCATAGAATGGAAGAGCGTGAAAAAAGACGAAGCGAAGGTGTGTTCATCTTAGTGGTCCACTAACCAAGTTAATGTGACAATTCGGCCCATTAAGCTTATTACCTCTATCCCATTTAACACAAAAGCCCAAATAAATCAATAAACCAAAATAAAAAAAATTCAATCCATAACCAAACGGCCCACTATACGGCTGTTACACCGTTAGTCTTTTGGGACTAACATTGGTATTCCTTGAACACTTGCACCGTTAGTCCTAACACTAACTGTCGTTACCCTGCATCCTTCAAATTTGAAATATAATAAAATATTCTGAAAAAGGCGCGAAGGCCCAAAACCAAGCCAAATCTATCCCACAATTTTCGATTTTCTTCTTCGGCCATTAACTCATCATTAATACTTACCAAACACCCAACATACCCAGTCAAATCAACAACCATGCAAACATGGTAACCCCACCAAAAAGGGGATTTCAGAAGATCAATTGGAGGAAGTCAAGGGCCAAGATCATGGATTGAGAAACTGATTGAAGATCAAGAAGAGTGATTGGAGAGATAGACACGCCCCTTTAAAGCCTAGACCATTCTCCTCATGGCTATAAATAGAGAATTTGTCTTTCCAACAAGGGGATATACTTTTTAGTGCTTTATGTTGAATTCTCTGTTTTAAGCTTTTTTATATAAGCAATTTTACTTTCCAAGCATTATACTCTCAATTTATTCAATAAAAAGTGAAATTTCTTTTCATTATTGTTCATTAATTTTTAAGCTTTTAGATGATAAGCCAAAAAAGGATGGGCTTATTGGTGCTTACTAGCTTATGAAAATAAGCTAGAGCTTGTTACATCCTTGTTTAAGCAAAGGATTAAGGTGTGTTCCATTTTTCATTAAAAAAGCTTATTTTGTCATTTTCTTATTCAAGTGCTTATTTTATAGCCGATTTGTGCTTAATTGGTCTTAATATTGCTTATTACTTCTTTTAGATTGCTTTTCATAATCTGGTTCTAAGTATTATTTAGTTTTCATAAAATCTGTCAAAAAAATCCAAAAATAGCTATTTGAGTTTGCTTATTGTTAACTGCTTATTTCTGAGTTTTAATTGCTTAAATGTCCTTAATATACATTGTGCTTAATCTATTTTTCAAATTTTCAAATTTTTTTTTTTTTTTTTTTTTTTTTTTTAATTTAATTTTTTTTAATTTTTTTTTTTTTTTTTTTTAATTTTTTATTTTTTTTATAAAAATAATTTGTGTTAGAACAAAATTTTTAAAATTACAAAGATTTAAATAATGATTTAATTAGTAATTTGATTTTTTTTTTTTTTGTTTTTATCATAAATTTTAGTTTTATGATCCTCAAAATCTGTTTTAGCTTTAAACTGCTTTTTGAGAATTTAAAGGGGTGTTTGGCATAAGCAACACTAACCCATGTTAGTGCTGCTTGAGTCGCTTTTGACCAAAAAATCTCATTTTGTTGATCTCTATTAAGATCTTGTAACCTGCTTTCAAATGTTTTTAGAGTTTAAAATTCATTTTAAGGTTTTTAGCAGTAATATCTTGAATCTATGGGGTTTTTAGTTTTCTATATCAAATTATATGCTTGATTCTTATAAGCTGCTATTTTGGAGTTGTTATTATGTTTGTATTAGTCTCAATATGTATTAGAAACAAGTTCCAATATGTTTTGCATTGTTTTTCTATAAGGTTTTGCCATAACTGTCAAGTGTTTCAGTCAGTTTTTAAAAGTTTCAATATCCATTTCATCTCAAATTTAGATAAGTATAATGTGGAGTTTAGGGTCTAAAGATATAGCATAATAGTTTTTAGTATAAAGTAAATTTGTTTAAGCTTAATATAGGGTATGATAGAACTTATTTAGATAGCTTAATTTAGGGCTTAATTTACATTTTAGCTTTTATAAAACCTTTGAAAAAACCAAAACTTAGCATTCTGTCTGAACTGTCATTTTAACTTAGCTTTTTCATAGCTTAAAAGTGTTTCAAAGTGCTTAATTTTTTCTTATTATGGTATATTATAGGAGAATCTCAATCTGTTTTCAACTTTTAAGGATTAGCTTATTGCTCTTCTAGCTTAAAAGTAGCTTAAAAGTCCTTTTGTAGTCTGTTTTTAGTATTTATTTTAGCCAAATTGCTTATTTGCTTATTTGAGCTTTCCAGCTGATTTAGATTGCTTATTTGAGGCTTAGTACTGCTTATTAAATGTATTTCAAGGTTTTAGAAGCTTATTAGGTTTAAGCTTAAGCTTATAGAAGCTTTTAGCCAAAGTCAGTTTAGACTTTAAGGCCTTAAAGCTTTTAAGTTTAAACTGTTACTTTGTTTGCTTATTTATGTGATTATTAGAGTTTTCTGAAAAAGTTCATTTACAAAAGTTGCTTATTTAGCTTATTAGAAGCTTTTTCAAAAAAGAAGTTTTGCAAAATAAAAATGTTAGGAGTATAGGGAAGTCCCAGGCTCGAACCCGGGACCTCTACCTTAACCCCCAACACTTTAACACTGACTCCCACTACCATCTGCCCTTGGGACTTTTACGTTAAACTCTTGCACAATTGAATTTATAACACCATTTTGCCAGTTTAAGCTATAAGCCCTTTTAGGCTTATTTCCATCTTATTGAGATAAGTTAGTTAAGCAAATTTATTTTTCTTAGGATCAATATTGTTCAAGGTATTTTTAGTGTATCTTTTAGATTTTTATAAAATAGTTTAATATATTTAAATAATATTTTTAGATTAAAAGTGTTTTTAATTCATAATAAATAAAATGAAAAGTCGTGGCGACAAATAATTCTTTTTCTAAAATTATTTTTAATCATTGAGTACTTTTTTTAAAATTAAATTTGCATTTTCTAGAATAAAATTTGATGTTTAGGTTTTTTTAGTTTGCGTTTTAGAATCCCGTTCTCCAGTTTTTCGTGCATATTTGGTAATGCGTTATTGTTCTTGAACTTTGCATTGCTTTTGCATTATAATTGTAGAAATTGAAACCAAATCAAAAATCTTGAACTATTCAAAATCCCGATCACAAACTTCAACAAAAAGTTCAATTCACGCCTCGTTGGAACATAAACGACTCGGGAAACGACTAGAAAGGGTTACTTTCAAAATCGATACTTCCGGAATTATATTTTATTTGTGAATTGGTTTATTGCTTTGATTAAAAGTGATTTACTAATTTACCTATTATATATATATATATATATATATATATATATATATATATATATACACACACACACACTATTGACTCGATCAATTTTTGGCGCCGCTGCCGGGGAGGCTGTGTTACGAATTTCAAGTTATCGTTTGAAGATTGTTTTTTGAAGATCCTTCCTCGGAAGTTATTCTTGTTTTTGTGAATATTTTCGTAAACACGACTATATAAAATATATAAAAACAAAAATATTCATAAGTAAGTCAAAAATCCAAAAAATTAAAAACAACAACAAAAGAAATCGAGTAGTCATTTGTTATAATCGGCTCACCTTTGGAAATACAAGCTATAAGAGGGGTATAAGGCGGGTTTGATCCTAAGAACTTCACCCTAAAGGAAAAGGTTTTTAAAACGCTTCGCGCTTACCAATTCCTCCGCTTCTTTGCAAGTTTTTCTAAAGAGCTACCGTGGGCAAATTGACTTCCGGTTGCCAAAAAGAATTTTTGTGTTTAAATAAAAGATTTGTTTTTAGTGCATGCGCACTCGTTCGTCAGGTCTAGTTGTCGAACCGTCAACAACTCCCAGAAGACATCGTAATAAACCACATGCCCACAACAATTACGAACGACTATTGTTGAAAACCCCGTAGTTACGATGGGCGATCAACATACTATGGTGGAATTGCTTCAACCACCCACCGTGGGTTACGGAGATGCGATCGTTATTCCCGCTATTCTCGCAGAGAATTTTGAACTCAAACACGGTTTACTCAATCTTGTAACGTCTAAGCAATTTTGCGGTTTTAAGAAGGAAGATCTCCACGCTCATATTCATTGGTTCAACAAGATTACTTCGATGATTAAGTATAAAGATTTGCCTAATGCGTCAATTAATCTTATGCTTTTCCTGTTTTCCATCGAGGGGGCAGCCTGGATTTTCACTCGAAAAAGAACCCCCTCGTTCTATTCTTACTTGGGAAGATCTTGTTTCCAAGTTCATTAACCAATTCTTTCCTCCTTCAAAAACCACAAATCTCCAAAATAAGTTTACAAATTTTCAGCAACGTTTTGATGAATCATTCTGTGAGGCATGGGACCGTTTCAAGGATCTCCTTCGTGCATGCCCACATCACGGTTTCACGGAATTACACCAACTTGATACTTTCTATAATTCCTTAACATCAACCGATCAAGATTCGTTGAATGCAGCCGCCGGTGGCAATCTTTTGACTAATACTCCTAAAGATGCTTTAACCATTATCGAGAATAAGTCGAAAGTTCGCACTTCACGAAACAGACCGGTTGTTGCCAAAGTGAGTACGAACACCTCTACCTCCGGTCTTTCACCCGATGTTGCTGCACTTACCGATGCCGTTAAGGCTTTGCTTCTTAAAAACACAACTCCTCCTCCAGCTTCCGTTAAAGCGGTTGAAGAGAGTTGTGTTACTTGTGGTGGACCACACCCTTACTACCAGTGTCTTGCCACCGATGGCAACGCTTTCCCAGGATATCAAGATAATATTCAAACATATGTTTCTGCAGCCGCAGTAAACTATAATCAGGGAAATGCTGGACACCGTCCTCCGAGTGTAGCTCATCAAGTTCGACCACCCGGTTTTTCACCAGTTCAAAACAATCAAAACCGGGGAAATAATTACAACCCAGGAAATTCGACTTACCGAGCTCCGAATCAACCAACTCAAGCTGCTCCGTCTAATGAACTCGCAAATTACATGAAAGTTAATGACACAAACATGCGAGCTATGCAAAATCAAATCACTAATATGAAAACTGAGTTGAAAAATGAATTTCAGGCCACGATGTTGCAACAAAACAACAAGCTTGAGAATATGTTGAGTAATTATTTTCAAATGAACAAACCTTCGGGTTCGGGTTCTCTTCCTAGCAATACCGTTGTTAACCCGAAAGGTGACTTGAAAGCAATCACTACCCGAAGTGGTGTTTCTTATGATGGACCTCCGATTCCTCCTCCTTTCTCTCCTTATCCCAAGGTGGTGGAAAGAGAGCCCGAGGTGACAAAGGATCCGGTGCAACCAAGTACCGAAAAAGTCCAACCTCCGGATGACCAAACTCAAGCACCAACCTTTAAGCCCGTTAACGCTCCTAAGCCTAAGCCTAATTTACCTTATCCTTTAAGGCTTAATAGACAAAAGCTCCGAGAAAGAGACGACCATAAAATGATGAAGTTTCATTAAATCTTTTGAAGCTTACACTTCGATCTTAGCTTCTCGGATGCTTTACTCTACATGCCCAAATTCGCTTCCACATTCAAGAATCTTCTTAGCAATAAGGAGAAATTATTTGAATTAGCCAATACATCGGTGAATGAGAATTGTTCGGCGGTTATCCTAAAGAAGCTGCCCAAAAAACTAGGAGACCCAGGTAAATTCCTCATTCCATGTAATTTTCCAAAGATAGTCAAATGTTTAGCCTTGGCCGATCTTGGTGCAAGCATCAACTTGATGCCTCTCTCCATATGGAGGAAGCTTTCACTCCACGAACTTACTCCTACTTAAATGATTCTTGAGCTTGCGGACCGGTCTACTACTAGACCAACCGGCATTGTCGAAGATGTCTTTGTGAGAGTAGGAAAGTTCCATTTTCCGGCTGACTTTGTAGTCATTGATTATGTTGTCGATCCTCGAGTTCCCTTAATTCTCGGGAGACACTTTTTGAGGACGGCACGAGCTTTGATTGTTGTTTACGATGAAGAATTAACTTTCTGAGTGAATGGTGAAGCCATAACATTCAAAGTTGGTAACACTTCAAGATACTCCTACAATGATGCTGAATCAATTAACCGAATCGATGTCATCGATATAGCTTGTGAGGAGTATTCTCAAGAAGTGTTAGGATTTTCTGACAATTCCGAGAGTGGCAATCCCACTCTAATTTCTGAACCAATCATTGCTAAATCTTCACCCTCCCTTACTCCATTTGAGGGAGGTGATTTCATTCTAGAATAAATTTAAGTGTATCTTACAAGTGAACTCATTTCACCGGAATTGATGATCTGAATTTGATCTTAGAGGGGAAGACATACGTCTAATTAAAAAATGTAAATCAAGACCGTACTCTCCACTCCCTCTGGAGGACCTAAAGTGTGAAAACTTTAAAACGTTAAATCATTCATTGTTGATGAACCCCCGGAGCTTGAACTCAAGGACTTACCTTCTCATCTCGAGTATGCATTTTTGGAGGGTACCAATAAATTACCCGTCATTATTGCTAAAAACTTGAAAGACGAAGAGAAGGAACGCCTCATAAAGGTTTTAAAGTCTCACAAGCAAGCAATTGCTTGGAAACTCTCCGACATTAAGGGTATTGACCCGTAATTTTGCACTCACAAAATCTTAATGGAGGATGACTTTAAACCGACAGTCCAACATCAAAGAAAGGTTAATCTAAAAATTCATGAAGTTATCAAAAAGGAAGTTGTAAAACTCCTTGATGCCGGATTGATTTACCCTATCTCGGATAGTCCGTGGGTTTGCCCCGTGCATTGTGTACCCAAAAAGGGTAGAATGACCATGGTAACAAATGAAGATAACGAGTTAATTCTGACTAGGTTAGTTACTGGGTGGCGAGTTTGTATTGACTATAAGAAACTTAACAATGCTACCCGAAAAGACCATTTCCCGTTACCCTTCATGGACCAAATGTTAGAACGATTAGCTGGGAACGAGTACACTTGTTTCTTAGATGGATTCTCTGGGTATTTTCAAATCTATATTGACCCGCAAGACCAAGAGAAGACAGCTTTCACTTGCCCTTATGGAACATTTGCCTCTCGACGTATGCCTTTCGGCTTATGTAATACTCCTGGCATGTTCCAAAGGTGTATGCTGGCCATTTTCCACGACATGATCGAGGAAACTATGGAAGTATTCATGGATGATTTCTCGGTCTTCGAGGATTCCTTCTCATCTTGCCTCTCCCATTTAAACAAAATGCTAAAAAGGTGCGAAGACACCAATCTTGTTCTAAATTTGGAGAAGTGCCATTTCATGGTCAAAGAGTAGAGGTGGAAAAATGGGCACTTGTTTCAGTTTGCTTTATTTGGGTTGGTATTGTTGGTTGACCCACAACACAAACAGTCTAAATATTCTATTAAGAGTTTTTGCAACATTTTATATGTATTATAGATAGCTAGTTTATTACTAAGATGACACATGACCAAAAAGACCTATTAACAAGTAAATGGGTCAAGATTGCCATCTCTATCAAAGAGGGCATTGTCCTCGGCCATAAGATTTAGAAATCTAGGATTGAGGTTGATAGGGCAAAAGTTGATGTTATTGCAAAATTACCTCCTCCCACGTCCGTTAAAGGAATTCGGAGTTTTCTAGGTCACGCCGGGTTTTATCGTCGATTTATTTAAGATTTTTCTAAAATTGCCCGACCAATGACCCTCTACTTGATAAAAGAGACTCCTGTTTAGTTTCTCAACCGTGTAGAGAGGCATTAGAGACGCCAAAAGAAGAAATTAACCAGAGCCACGATTTAGATGCCCTCGATTAGGACATACCTTTTGAAATAAATATTTAATGCAAGTGATTTTACAGTAGTGCGGGTCCTAGGCAACGAAAGACCAAACATTTTCAGCCAATACACTATGCTAGCAAGACTATGACTGATGCCCAAGCTCATTATACTACTACTTAGAAAGAATTATTAGCCGCAGTATATGCTTTTGAGAAATTCCGACCTTATCTAGTCTTGTCAAAGACCATAGTGTATACAGACCACTCGACTCTCAAATATCTTCTTACTAAGTAAGATGCTAAGCCGAGATTGCTCCTGTAGATTTTTCTCCTCCAAGAATTTGATGTCATCATCCGTGATAAAAAAAGGAGCGTAGAATCTAGCGCCGACATCTTTTGTCTTAGACTAGAGAATCCCCATTAAAGTGATCCCGAGAAAAAAGAAATTACCGAAATATTTCCTCTTGAGACACTTGGGATGGTGACTCTTTGTGGTGATTCTAACATCCCATGGTTTGCCGATATTGCAAATTACCATGCGGGAACTTTATTGTGAAATGATGTCATCCAACAAAAGAAAGATCCTTTAAGGATGTTAAGCATTATTTTTAGGACGACCCCTACTTGTTTAGGATTTGTGCGGATCAAGTGATTAGACGGTGTGTATACGGCCAAGAAGTCGTTGATATCCTTACGGCTTGCCACAATGGACCCACCGAAGGACATCATGGTGCCAACTACACCGCTAAAAAAAGTCTTTGAATCCGGTTTCTATTGGCCGACTATTTACCGAGATGCCTATGATTTGGTCATACGGTGTGACGCGTGTCAACGTCAAGGCAAAATCTCGCAACGTAATGAGATGCCTCAAAATGCAATTCAAGTTTTGCGAGATCTTTGACATATGGGGTATCGACTTTATGGGCCCGTTCCCGTCTTCACGAGGGAACAATTACATTCTCGTGGACATTGACTACTTGTCTAAATGGGTTGAAGCAAAAGCGCTCCCCACTAATGATGCTCGAGTTGTCGTTAAATTCTTAAAATCTCTTTTTGCCCGATTTAGAACTCCTCGTGCTATAATTAGTGATCGTGGTACCCATTTTTGCAATGACCAATTCACGAAGGTCATGCTTAAGTATAGAGTTACTCACTTTCTTTCTACCGCGTATCATCCACAAACGAGTGGACAAGTGAAGGTTTCAAATCGTGGTTTGAAGCGTATCTTAGAAAGGACCGTAGGTGAAAATCATGCTTCATGGTCCGATAAGTTAGATGATGCATTATGGGCCTTCTGTACCGCTTTTAAAACACCCATCGGGTTTACTCCATATAAGCTCGTGTACAAAAAGGCTTGTCATCTTCCTATTGAACTTGAACACAAGGCCTATTGGGCCTTAAAGCATTGTAATTTTGATCTTAAAACCGCGGGTGATCACCGGAAAGTTCAAATGAATGAATTAAATGAACTCCGGGATCAAGCTTACGAGAACCCTTTAATCTACAAAGAGAAAACGAAGAAGATTCATGACTCCAAGATTAAGAACCGCGTTTTCAACGTTGGTGATCGAGTTCTTCTCTTCAATTCTCGATTAAAGATTTTCTCGAGAAAGCTCAAAACCCGTTGGACCGGACCGTTCACTGTTGCTCAAGTTTTCCCTTATGGAACCATCGAGTTATCTCAAACTGACGGACCAAACTTTAAGGTGAACGGTCATAGACTCAAACACTATTTTGGAGGGGACATACCACCGATGGTTGTCCCAGATCTCCAAACTTTCCCCATGAACCACTAAATTCGGGGTCGAATCAGGCTCGTGACTCGGTTAACAAAAACAAGCACTTCGTGGGTGGCAACCCATGCTTATCCCTGGTAGTAGTATATTAGTATAATAATTATGAATAAGTGAGGAGCCTCGCCTCTTATTTTCTCGTGTTTCGTGTTTTGTGTTTTATGTCCAGGATTACCCGGATTTTGAAGACTCTCGTGCTCGTGGTTTTGTCCATCGTCCACTCGATCTTCCTTCCTTTGCATGCTTATATATGGGAATCCGATATCCTAGATCTTACTGACTAACGTTTATCTATTAGCATAATTAATAAACGGCTTTAGATTTGCGTAGAGACCCCTTAATATTTGGATTATGCCTTGAAATTAGTATGGAGGTGACTGTCTCATATTGAGGACAATGTGTAGTTCTAGTATGGGAGGATCTTTCGATTCGATCTTACTTGCATTTGCCTTATCTCCACGTCACCCTATTTTGCCACCAAAAATAGCAAAAATATGCCAAAATTATAAAAAATCAAAAATAGAATAAGTGTTTTGACACGTAGTTTTGTCTATTTAAGGAATAAATTTTGACTTGATTGAGCATGTTGCGCTCTAGCTTGCCTCTTAACTTATATAAATTTAAGCTTTTGCTAGTCTTTTATATAAGAAGCTTTAAAACGCGAGTTCTAGCTTGAAAAGAGCCAAGAGTTTGCAAGTTTCTATGATAGACTTTAAATATGCTAAGCTTGTTTTTATTAGACTAAGCATTCGCGAATCTTTTTATTAAAGATTTTAAATTTGCGAAGAATGAAAAATGATAGAGTTTTATATAAGTTAGATGCTAAACATAGAGTAGTTGGATCTCTTTAGAGCTCATAGAGGTTAATTGTGGCTTTTTGCTCCCATCAGCTTAATAAACATTATATAATTATTGAATAAATAAAGTTACTTTAGGTTTTTGCGATTCTTAGTTTAAATCACTTCGTAGAGATTCCTTCTGGTGAAAGTAAGGTACACATCGAGGTTTTGTCAGTGTTGTGAGGAAATAGGCTACCAATTCCTAATGGCTCGCTACCGTTGTCTAGGTAGTTAAAAAAACCACAGGACTTGAAATTTGGCAATAATAATAATAATAATATAAACCGAAGCCGAAATAAGACTTCTGGATCATGGTCGGCTCGCATACCGACGTGACAGTCGTTTAAAGGGTGGAGGTAATAATAATAATAATAATAATAAAACCGTGGGCTGATAAAGGTTTACTATCTCTGGTCGGTTCGCTACCGATGTGGCAGTCTTCAAAAGAAGGCCCATAGTGAGATAATAATCCGAGACTGATAAAAGTTTGTTGCATTTGGTCGGTTCGCTGCTGATGTTGCAGCCTTCTACAAGGTCGAGGAAATCACCAAGGTCGAAATAAGACTCTGAACATATGGTCGTCGGCTCACTTTCGGACTGTGGCGTTGTTTATTGGACCCAAGGGTTTAATATGTTTCTATTTTAATAATAAGAATAAAGCCAAATTTTGACTATCGGGGTTATCTAAATAAAGCCTCCGTCTTTGGACTCGTATGTTGTGTTGTTTCGGATGAAATTAAAAAGGATAACCCTAAATATTGATAATTAGAACGTTATATGTTGGATCCTTATTTATCTTCATATCGTCTCTTTTGGAAAGGGATTTTCAAACTTATTATGGTCTAAACCGGGGTTTATCTTTATTAAATATGGCACTTACATAATTTATTTTATAACAAATAATAAGGAATAAAATCCTTAGAGGACTTAGGAATAAGGGAGCGGAAAGTGGCTATGCGTACACAATTTGCATCTATGAGTAGTGTTAGCATCTTAACTTGTATTTAACTATGATTTTGTTTTTAAGCTTGGTTTGGGGCGGGTGAAAAATCAAGGACGATGAATTTATCCTTATTTGTGTTTCTTGTTCCGTGATCTTAAAAGTTATAATGAAATAAAAATATGAATGAATGATAATAATAAATGTTTGCATATATATAAAAAAATGGAAAAACGGGGGGTTTTTCAAAACTAGTGATTTCTTAATCCCATTAGATGAACACTTAGCTACTTTTCAAGGTAATTAGTCTAAGAGGGTTGAAATTTTTAAATATGTTTATGACATTGCGTGAGGACACGATAATAGCTTAGTATGGAGGATTTTTTATATGTGCTTAATCACATATCATTTTGCCTTATTATAATGAGCTTAAAAGACCAAAAATACATAAAATTGCCTTTTGTATATGTGTCTTTTTAGTGAAGTTGTATTGTGCAAGGTTTGGGCGTAGGGGGGAGTATGGGTTTGGGTTGGTGTGTGTGTCTGGTTAGGTTTTTTTTTTACGGTTTTTTTGTTTTTATTTTAGTTGTTGTTTTTATTTGGTGGCTTGTGTTTAGGTTTAGTTGTTTTTATTGTTTGGGGGTGTGTGTGGGGTTGGTTTTTGTGACTGCTTTCTTTGGAGTTTGTTAGAGTGTTGGCGGGTGGCTGGTGGTTGGTATTGTGGATGGTTGGATGTTTGTGTGGGGATATTTAGGGTGTTTGTTTCGGTTGGGGTTTTGTGTTGTGTGGTTGAGTTTGGGTTAGGGGGGGGGTTGTTGGGGGAGGTGGTGGGTCGCGGTGGGGGTTAATTGTTTGGGGTGCTTTGGGTGGGGGTGTGGTTGAGCTTTGGGGGTGGGTGTGTTGGGGGTTGGGGGGGTGGTTGGCGTTGGGGTTGGTTGTCGGTGTGTGGTTAATGGTTGGGGTACTGCGGCGTGGGTTATTTATCTGGCGGGGGGGGGGAGGGGTGTGTTGTATGGTTTTTGGATGTTGGGTGGTTGGGGGGGTTTAGGTGTTGATTGGTGTTGGTGTGGGTTTGTGGGGCGGCGTGGGGTTGGGGTTGGTGGTGGTGTGGTGGGGTACGATGGGGGACTTGTGTTAGGGTAGGTACTTCTCGCAGGGGTGGGGGGGGTGGGGGGTGGGGGGGCTTTTAACTGCTTGCGTGGGGGGGGTGGGGTTGGTGGTCGGCGTGTGGTTGCGTTTGCGGCTGGATGTATGTGGGGGTAGCGGTGGGCGGGGGGTTATGGTGGATAGGGTTTCTGTTGGTATAGTGGGGCGGGGGGGGGGGGTGTGGTCTTCGTAGTTGTGGGGGTTGGGTGGTGGGAGTTGTGTTTGTTTTGGGTTGGTGGTGGATACGGAGTGGTTTGGGTCGGTGCGCTGTAGGGTTGTTGGTTTGGTGTGGGGGGTTGGGCTAGGGGGTGTGGTAGGTTTTTAGGGTAGGGGGGGTGGCTTAGTTGTAGGTGTCGGTTGTTTTTATCGTTTGGAGTGGGGGGGTGGTTGTTGTTGCGAGGTGGTAGGGGGGTTGGTTGGCGTGTGGGGGGCTGGTGGGTAGTGTTGGGTTGCGTGTGGGGTGGGATGGAGGGGGTTAGGTTGGCATGTTGGGTGTTTGAGGTGGGGTAGGGGTTCGTTGGGGTTATGCGGTTGGGGGTGTGTTGCTTTGGGGTGCTGGGGTTTTGGGTGGCCGTGGTTGTGGGGGCTTTGTGTTTGCTGGTTATGTCGGTGGGTTTGGGGGTCTTTTGGGGGGCAGGGCTTGGGCGTTATGTAGGGGTTGTTGGCCGGGTTGGGGGTTTGGTTAGGTGGGGGGGTGGTTGGGGTTTGGGGCTGGGTTGGGGTGGGCTTGGTGTTTGGGTGGTAGTGGTGAGATTGGGGTCGGGGGTATGTGTGGTTGTGTGTGGGTGTTTGTGTTGTTTAGGGATTGGTTGTTGTGGGCTATTGTATTTGTTATTTTTAATATTCTTGTGTTCTTGTTTTTTTTGCGTTTTTTATGGGTATGGGCTTAGCCTGCTGTTTGGTTTTGTGGGCTGGTTGTTGATGGTTGGGGTTTTTTATTTTGTTTTTTGTTGACTGGGTTATTTTTTTTTGGTTTATTTTTTGGGTTTGTTAGTAGTCTGGGTGTTAATATTATTATGTTTTGGGGGTGTTTTTTAAGTTTTTAGGGATTTGTTTTTTTTTGGTTTTTTGTTGGGTTTTGGTGTTTGTATTATTTTGTATTTGATTTGGTTTTCTTAGTGTTTTGGTTTATTAGTTTTTTTTATTTTGGTTTTGTGGTTTTTTTTTACTGTGGTTTTTTGTGCTTTAGCTTTTTTGTTGGTACTGGTTTTTCGTTGTGGTGTTTATGTATATTACGTGGCTTTGTTTTGTGGTTTATCAGGGTTGGTTGTAGTTGGTTGGTGGTTTTGTTTTAGTGTTATGAGGTAGTGTGTTTTGTGTTTTATTGTTATGTTTTGGGTGTTGTTGTTGTTTTGTTGGGTATTGTTCTTTTTGTTTGGGTTAGTCGTTGTTTGTTTGCGGTATTGGGTCTAGTATGGTGGGTTTTTTTCGAGTAGTTTGTATTTTTCGTTTAGTTTGTGTATTCTTTGGTGTGTTAGTAGTTTGTTGCTTGGGAGTGTTGTTGGTTGTGGTTGGTGGTTTGGTTTTTTTTGGGGTTTTGGGTTGGTTTGTTTAACTATTTTACTGTGTGTTTGTATGTGGTTTTCTGTTACTTTGTGGGTGGGTTGTATTTTTTGGCGGTTCTGATATTTTGGGTTGGTTCTTTTATTTTGTTTTCTTTAGGGTTTTAATTGGGGTTTTTTGTTTTTTGGTGGGTGGTTCTTTACTTAGGTTTGTTTGGTATTTATGTTTTTGTGGGTGGGGCATATAGGTTTATTATTGTGGGTATAATCTTGTTGTAGTCTTTTGGTTTGGTGGGTTGGACGGCGTTGCGCTTGTTGGTTTATATTTTTTTTTGGTTGTGTGGTGTTGTTGTTTTTTATTTTTGGTAGGAAGTGGCTTTGTGTAGTTTTTTACGTGTGTTTTTTAGTTTGTTTTTGGGGGTGTTCGTTTATATGGGTTTTTATAGGGGTTTAGATTTTAGTTCGTTGGGGGTTGGCTTGTTGTACTTATTTGTTTTTATGTTTTGTTGGTTGGTTTTGTTTGGGTTGGTTCGGTTTGGGGTTTTTGGGGGTTGGGTTGTGGTTGGGGTATTTGGGTGGGGGTTGGGGGTTTTGGTACTTGTTGGGTGTAGGGGGGGGGTTGGAGTATTTCTGGTCGGGGTGGGCGTAGTGTGGTCTGTCGGGTTGTTTGGGGGGGGGGGGGGTGTTGGGGGGGTTGTGGGGTTATGCGTTAAGTTTTTCGGGTTTTTGGGGGTGTATTTGGTTTGGGTTTTGTATTGTTTGGGGGTTGTGGTCGTGATGTTTGTGTTTGATGTTAGGGTGTTTTCTAGTTCTGGGAGTGGGGGTTTCTGGGGATTATCCTGGGTTGATGGTGTGTTGTTGAGGTTATGGTGCCGGGGGGTATTCGTGGGTGTGGTTAAGTGTGCTGGTTGGTTGGTGGGGTGCTGGTGTTGGGGTAGTTGAGGTTGGGGTTAGGGGGTGGTATTGGGGTGGGGGCTTGGGGTTTTTTGGTGGGTTGGTGGAGGGTTTATTTTGGTGGGGCGTTGTTGGGTGGGGTTGGTTTTCGGGGGTATTGGGTGGAGCTTGCGTTGGTTAGGTGGGGATGTGGGGTTTTTGGGTTTGTTGGGATTTACGTAGTTTGGTGGGGGTTCTTTGGTGGGTTTGGTGTTGTGGGTGAGTGTTTTTTTTTGTGGGTGATAGGCGGGGGCCTGGGTATAGGGGGGGTTGGTGGGGGGGTTTTTCGGGTTTGTGTGGGGTTGGGTGTGGGTTGGGGTGGGTTGTGGGGAGGTGGGTAAATTGGGGTAGTAGGGTAGGGGGGGGGCGGTATACGGGATGGGGGGTTTTGTAGTGGGCTGGGGGTGGTTGTGGTCGTGGGTGTCGTGGTTGGTCGGGGTGTGTAATGGGTGGATGTGGTTGGGAGGGGTGTGGTTGGGTAATTTTGGGTTTTTAAAAAAAACAAAACGTTAGGTGGTTTTTGTTGGGATAGGTGGTTAACGGTTGAGGGTGTTGGGTGCTTGGTTGTTAGGGTTGGTAGGGGGGGGTGGTCGGTGTGGATGGGGGGTTGTGGTTTGGTGGTTGTAAGTGGTCGGTTTCATGGTAGCGGGGGTATGGGGGTGTTTTGGTGGTGGTAGGGGTTTGTGTTTAGGTTGGTTGTTCTGGGTTTGTCCGGGGGGGGGGAGGTTCAGTTTGGTGGTATTTTTTTTTTTTTGCTTTTGGAGGGTGTGGGGGTGCGGTTTTAGTTGTATTGTAAGTGTGGCGTGTGTGTTCGTTTGGCTGGCTGGGTGTGGTGGTGGTGGGGGGTGGTGGGGGTGGGGTTCGTGTAAAGTGGGGGTAGTGTGTTGGTCGGGGTGTGTGTGGGTGCAGGGTGGAGGGGGGGAGGGGTTGGTGTGTTAGGGTTATGGGTGATTGGGGGCGGTGTTGTTTTTTTATTGTGTGGGGGGTTGGGGTGTTGGTTATGGGTCTCGCTGGTTTTTGGGGGTGGTTGGTGGTGTAGGGGACTTGGAGGGTATGGGGTTTATAGGTGGGTGGTTGATGGGCTGGGTGTTTGGGTTTTTGGGGGGGTGGGTGTTGGGTATTCGTGGGGGGTTCGGGGCTTGGTGGGTTATAGAGTAGTGGGCCGCGTTCTGCGGCGAGGGGGGTAGTGGTGGTTGGTGTAAGGGGTTGGTTGGGTGTCTTTGGTTGTTGGGGGGTAGTGGGTTGGGGTGGGGTATGGTGGTTTTGTGTTGGTTGTTGGGTGGGTTGTTCGGGCGGGGGTGGTATAGGGGGGTCGGTTCGTAGTTTTTGGCTTGAGGGTGGGTTCGGTGGGTGTTTTTTGGGCTGTTTTTTGTGGTTGTGGGGTGGTTCTGGTGGGGTTGTAGGGGGTGGTATTTGTCTTTGTTCGGGTGCGTGGTTTTAGGTTTGCTTGGGGGTGGGGGTTGTTTTTTGTTTGGGTCGGTGTGTGATCTTCGTTGGTGTTAGATGGTTTGGTGTTACTGGTCTTGGTTGTGTGTGTTTTTTGAATGTTGGTGTTGGTGGGTTGTTGTGTGTGTTTGCGGGTCGGCTTTGTGTGGGCTATTGTTTTTGTTTATACGGTTGGCGGCTTGATGTGGCTATAGTGGGTGTGCGTGCGTTGGGATGTGGTTTCCTTTACGTGCGTGTGAGGCGGGGTTGGGGGTTGTGGTGGGGGTATGCTGAGGTGTTTGTAGGATGGTGATATTGTGTATTGGTGGGGGAATGGTTAGGTGGTAGGCTGTTGGGTGGGTTTTTTGTGGAGCGTGGGTGGGTTGAGGGGTGGGGGGTGCGGGTAATGGGGTGGGGGGGTGTTTAAGGGGGTTGGTTCGAGGGGGGGTGGTGAGGTTGGTGTTATTTGGGGGTGGGTAGGTTGCTGTTTGTGGGTGCTTTGGTAGTGCTGTTGAGGTGTGGGGACGGTAGTGTTGCGTGGTGGGTTGTTGGGTGGTGGATTGTGGGGGGGGGGGTCGAGGGGGGGGTACGTGTAGTCGGGGGGGGGGTCGTGGTGGTTGGTGATTTGTGTTTTGGGCTTATGCGGTTTTGGGGTGGTTGTTTTTTTGTTTGGGCATTATTGAGGGGGGGGGGTTTAGGGGGTGGGGTGGTTGTTTGGACTGTTGTTTTGGGGGTGGGGGGGTGGCGGTTGGTGTGTAGGTGGTTTTTGTAGGCGGGGGGGGGTTGTTTTGTTACGGGTTTGGTTTATTTTGGGTTATAGGGGGGGTGGGTGTGGGCGTGGGTGGGCTTTGGGATGGTGTTTGGGTTTTGTTTATGGCGTGTTTTTTTTGTTATTGGGTGTGGGGTGGGGTGGGGGGGTGGGTCGTTTGGTTAGCTTGGTGGGTTTTTTGGTTTGGTTTTCGTTTTTTTTATTTGTTTTCTGCGTGGTGGTTTTTTGTCGTCCCGGGGTGTGTTGGTTTTGGCGTTGTCGTGGTGTGTTGTGTTGTGTGGTTGTTAATTTAGGGTGGGGTGTGTGTGTTGGTTGGGGTTGGTAGTTCGTTATGGTTTTGTAGAGGTTACCTGGTTTCTTTGGTGTTTTAGTTGTTGTTGTGTTTTGTTGTTGGTTGTTGTTTTATTTCTTGGTGTAGTGGAGGGGTTTGCTGTTTGTGATTTTTGGTTGGTGGGTTTAGGTGGTATTATCGGTGGGGGTCGTTTTTGTTTTGTTTTTTTTTTTTTATTTTTTTTTTTGCGGTTGTTGTGGGTGTTGATTGTTGGGGTCCTTTTCTTGGCTTGTTTGTTGTTGGAGTGGGTTGTTTTGTGTTATTAATATGTTTTGGTAATGGTTTTTTGGGGTTTTTTGGGGGGGTATTGTTTTATGTGTGGTTGTAATCTTTATGTAGGGGTTTTCCTGGGTGACTTTTTAGTTGTTGTTGGTTTCGTCTTCTTTGGTTGGTTTTGGTTTGTGTGGGTTTGTGGTGTTTTTTTTTATTTGGTATTTGGCGGGTGGGTTTTGGTTTTTTTTAAGTGTCTATGGGTGTGGGTTGGTGGGTTTAGGTTTGTGGGAGGGGTGTTGTGTTTTTGGGGTTGTTTGGCTTGGGGTTATGTTAATGGTTGGAGGTTTGTTTAGGTGGGTTTTTGTTTGTTTTGTTTATTTTGTGTGTTTGGGTTTTTTGTTTGTTTTTTTGTGGGTGTTTTTGTTTGTGGGGGGGGTTTTTTGGGTGTTTATATTTTTTTGTTATTTGGTGGGTACTGGGTGGTGGTTTGTTGGGTTTTGGGTATTCTAACGTATAGGGGTTATTTTTTGGTTGTTTGTAATTCTTGGTGTTTGGCTGGCTGTTTGTGGTGGTGTTGTTATGGTTATTGTGTAGTTTTGTGTTGGTTGGTTAGTTGTGTTTTTGGGTTGTGATGTTTGGGGTTTGTGTTTGTTGGGTGTTGGGTGTGGTAGGGGTGTGGGGTAGTTTTTGGTTTGGTTGTTTTTGGGGTGGTGTTTTTATTTGTTTGTTTTTGTTAAGGCTTTTTATTTTTCTGTTATTGGTTTTTTTTTGTTTAGTTGGGTTTATGGTGGGGGGTTGTTTTGGTACTGGGCTGTGTTTTAGGTGGTGGTGGTTTGTGGTAGTGTTTTGTTGGTGTTTGTTCTTCGTATTGGCTGTTGGTTAGGGTGGCTGGGGTGTCAGTTTAATCTCTCTTGTGTTTGTTTGGCCTTTCTGGTGTTTGTTTGGGGGTGGTCGGTATGTGGGTGTTTGTGTGTATTGGTTTCGTTTGTTGTGGTATTGGTTTGGGGGGGGTTAGGGTTGAGTGGGTTTTGATTTAGTTTGTGTTTTGGAGTTTTGGTTTTTGTTGTGGGGGTTTTTTTGTTTTGGGGGTCTTTTGGTGGTGTATGTAGTGTATTTTAAAGTGTGCTGGGTTGGGTGGTTGGTGTTTTTTTTGGTATGTTTGTATCTTTGTTAGAGGTGTTTTTTGTTTTTTTAAGGTTTCGTTGGTTTATGTAGTGTTTTTTGTTGTTTTACTCTTGGGGATTATTTGTTTTTTGTGTTTAGTATTTTGTGGATTTTATTTGTTGTTTTTTTTTTATGGGGAGTTTGGTTTGTTGGTTGTGTTGTTGGTTGGTTTTGTAGGTGGTTGTGTTTGTTTATATTGTCTTATTGTTTGGTGTTTTGTTTTTTGTCTGTGGTTGTTTATGGTTTTTTGGTTGGTTTTTTTGTGGTATTTTTTTTTTTGGGGTTGTGGTGTTTGTTTGGGTTTTTGGTCTTGTACTAGTCGTGGGTATTGCGGGTGGGTGGTTTTTGTGTTGCTTTGTTGTTTGGGGTGTGGTTTGTGTTTGGTTGGTGTCGTTTTTATTGTATGGGGTTAGGTGAAGGTTTGGTCTGGTATGGTGGGTGTGTTTTTATGTTTGGTTTTTGTTACTGGTTTTTTGTCGTGGTTTGGTTTTGTTTTTTGGTTTTTTGTCATGGTGTTTATACGTTTTTGTGGTTTGGGGTTTTGTTTTTGTTTGTGTGGGGTTTATAGGTAGGGGTTTGTTTAGTTTTTTAGTGTTTTGTTGTTGGTTTGGTGTGGGGTTTTATTTTAGTTGGTTTAGTGGGTTTGGTTATTGGTTTCTTTGGTTGGGTTTTGGTGTTGTTGGGTGGTTTTGGGTGTGGTTGGTTGTTTATTTTTGGGGGGTTTGGGTTTTTTGGTGGTTACTCTGTTTGTGGATTATTGGTTTGTTGGTTGGTGGCCTGCTTGTATTTTTTTGTTTTTTTTTTTTTTTTTTTGTTGTGTGTTGTTGTTTTGCTGTTTAGTCTGTGTTGGTTTTTTTGGGGGTTGGGTGTTTGGTTTTTTGGGGGGTGGGTATTTCGCGACTGTTGTTGTTGTTTTGTATTTTTGTAATGTTTTTTTTTATTTGGGTGGGTTTTATTTGGGTGGGTGGTGGGGGGGTGTTGGTTTATTTGGTGTTTTTTTCTTTTTGGTTTTTGTTTGTGGTGTTGTTTGTTTTTTTTGTTTCGTGTTGGGTTTTTTTTTGTGGGTATTTTTAGGGGGATGTTTTTGGTGGGTTGTTGTTTGTTTTTGGTGTTGTTTGTATTTGTTTTTGTTTTATTTGTGGGGTAGTTGTTTTTTTTGTTGTGTGGTTGTTGTTGTTGGGGGGTTTTTGTTTTGTGTGGTGTAGTTTTGCAGTGGTTTTGTGTTTTTTGGTTGTTGTTTTTTGTGGTTTTTGTAGTTGTTTTTTTTAGTGTTGGGTTTCAAGGTGTCTGTTTATGCTTTATTTTGGTTATTAGGGTATTTTTTGCTACTCCCGCCCCGCCGCCTGCCCCCTAGTTCGCTTCTTCTGTTTCTCGTTGTGTTAGTATTGAGGGGTGGTTGTTACATTACTTTCTCCGGCTGTTGTGGGGGGTGGATTTGGGTTGTGTTTGTTTTGTGGTTTTGGTATTTTTGATCGTTGGGGTTGTTTTGGGTTGGGGTGTTGTTTTAGGCTATGTTATATGTGTTTTTTTCGGGGATGTAGTCAACCCGTCCGCAAAACCCCCGAACACAAATCGCAGTGGACCACAGAGTCCGCATTTAACCCCTATACCGCCAGTGTGTCCTGTCGCCACCTTGAAGTCAGTGAGCTAACGGTGTTCGGCTTCACGTGCATGACGTCACAGCGTCGTATCTAGTCATAGCTGTAGCTGTGGTTAGAACCCTCCCATATACCGTCAGTGTGGACAACCGTCTACCACACCGCCCATGTGTGCCCGTCTCTGTCCTAGGGTAACTACATTAGGCCAGGTGTTTCGAGTCTAGCAACACATATCTAAAAATACTGATGCACTCGTGCTCCCCCTATTAGCAGTAGATGTCATACGGCACCACAATGTACTCGCGAGTAGATAATGTCATTGTGTCTGGTAACGCGGCCACCAAGAATGTATGGTAGTTAGTTTGACCCCCACATCCATCAATGCAAGACACCCTGGCTCGGTATAAGGACCATAGCCCCACCCAATGATAGGTATAGATATAAATGCGGAGACTTTATTTTGGTTTTCCCCCGACCAAGACACGATATTTGGGTTTAAAGTTTAATCCCAGCACAGTCCGGGGGCCCACGCCACAGCCGGGCTTGGTTAGAGCCCCCCTCTCCCCCGCCCCCCCCGCCACCCCCGTTCCATCTGTGTAGCATGTAAGTGTGCGCTGTGTTGAGTCGAGTCACTTTTACTATCAGACGCCAAATAGGAAATAATCGGGACTTTACTTTTATACTGACCACGAACTATATTACAGTGTTCCTTGGCGTAAGTCGTGTAGGGGGGTGAAACGAGTGTGGTCATAAACTCCCCGCCGCATTCACAGGCTCACCACTTCCTCGAATGTCCACCCAGTTGGTTCGATGTAGTTTAGGCGCCAATAAACGCAATATAGCTGTAGGGAATGTTGTCATGACGGAAATTGACCATGAGTATCCCGATTCGACCGACTGTCTATAGCCCGCTTCTGTGCCCAACCTGAGCGTATCAGACCCCGCCCCAGAGCCCTGTGTGACACAATCCCTCACCAGACCCCGATTCTACACTATGAGTATGCTTCTTGTTTATCCTGAGAGTTGTCTAGACTGTCTTTCAGTGGAGGACGTGTAGAAAATATTATTTACCCTCTATCTTGGGTGTATGGTGGTGTGTTTACTTTTTATACAATTAGGGAGTGTATATAACATTAATTTGTTTCGCGGCCGCCACCATTACCAACCCAGTGCGACATGTAGTACACCATTCTTTCGTGTGACATCCCCTATGTATGGATCCCCCCCCCTAGTGTTTGATACACAGTGGTCCCATCCTGTCCAAGTGCAACACAAGTGACGACACCATCGTGGTAAAGTCACCCAGGATTTGTACTATGTAACCTTGTAATTCCCAAAACAATTAACAAACATCCCACCCATAGTGCGACCACCCATATGATCTGTTAGTGGATAAAACTGACAAGTAAGTTGCTTTGTTCGTTATTGTTAGTGTGTACCTACACACGGTTACTCCGCACTAGGCCCTAACCCCATCGCCATAATATCCGTCTGTGGTGTTATGTCCACATTCACCCCTTCCAATCGGCCGCGCCAGTCTCTCCGGCCCCGTCCGCCCCTATGATCCTATTATTGTTGTCTCATGACGTGTTCTGACATAAGGGATAGTGGTGGTCCCCCCCCGCTACCCCAGTACCGCCCTCTGTGTTACAATCAACCCAATAACAAGTCCTTGGAATGATTGGTACCTTCTTTAAGTCAGCCCCACCGACGAACTTACATGTGAAACGGGAAATTAGATCCGACGCAGCACCCCAGTGGCCTTCCTTAAGATTGGCCGTGCACCCTTCCCGACCAAACACGGTCGCGAGCAGTCTTACCGTTGCGGCCCGTCCCTCCGAATCCCGCAACCCCAATATACCATCCTTGTCGCGTCTGGGCCTACAATATCGGGGGAGTATGTGGAAACCTCCCCCATCGGGGGGAGGGTGGAACGAGAGTCGGAACCCCACCTTCTTTTTTTGCGGTATGGTGGCGGCCTCTACGCTCAAGAACACTCCACCGGGGTATGTGGATCTGGGCACCTGCGCGATACCACCGCACCCACGCATCCCCCAAAATCCGTGACCAACATGCCCCCCCCCCCTACGCCACCACTCGATCTCCCTCTCAACCATCTGAAATCGGCCACTCCATACACGAATGTCGCACCGCACCACCCGTACCACCGCCTCAACAGTTAAGTTCTTACACCTCCCAGACGAGTGTAAGTTTCCATGTCTTGATTAGATCCTACTCCCATCCCAACTACAAACTCTGTCGAAATGTCCTTCCAAAACACCATAGGCCCCCCACCCCCCCCCCCAACGAAGACCCCGCCCGCGCGGGCTGCACCTGCCGGCCCGCCCTCTAACAACCCAGCACCACTCCACCTACAACGCAACTCCCCCCCCCACCCCGCCGAGGCACGCGGCCGGCACGCCCCCCGCACCCCACCCCCCCGCCCCAGGATACCCCACCCCCCACTTCCCGCCCTCCCCCAGTAGACACCCCGGCCCTCGGACGGGTCCCGCGCGCGCACGTGCCTGTTCACACACCACCATCCCGATCCCACCACCCACCAGCCACCCAGGAGACCCGCGGGGCCCCGGTAGCCGGTGCTTATTTACCGTATAGGGTTATGTCTCCGCCCAACCCCCGGGTTCCTGGGCTCCAAACGCACGGCTGGGCCGCGGTGCGACCCCGGGGGTAGGGCGCCCAGGCCCCCGCGATGTGGTTCCCCTGGTAGTGCCGGATCGTCTCGGGTTTTTGGGTTGTGGGGTCTCGGCGGCAGGGTTAGGCGCTGGTATTGGGGCTGGCGGGTGGTTAGGTTAGGGTTAACACCTAGGCGGGGGGATTTAGTGCCACGCCCCGGGGGGCCGGTGGGTCCGGGGGGTGGGCGGCGGGGGTGGTTGTGGGGGCGCCGGGTCCGCCCGGGCGGTCCGGGGGTGGTAGGGGGTGTGGTGGTGTTGTTATGTTGGGGGTTGGGGGTTGGGCTGTGGGGGGGGGGGCCCGGTGGGGGGGTGGGGGTGGCCCCCGGGGGGGGGGGGGGGGGGGGGCGTGGCGGGGGGGCGCGGGGGTGGGATCTGTCAGGGGCAAGGGGGGGCGGGCGTGTGCGCAGCGGGCCGGGGGCCTCCCCGTCGGGGGTGGTGGGCTCCACTCCCCAGGCGCGGGGCCCCGGCCAGCCCCGCCCAGCCTTACCCCCTTGGCGCGCTGGGGTGGGGCGGCTCGCTGTCCTGCACGGTGACTTGGCGGGTGGGGTCGACTCCTGGCCTCGGGGCGCGGTGATCCCCGCGCACCCCCGGCCCCCCCGCCCGGCGGGAGCCGGCGAGAGGTCGCGGGCGGGGTCCCCCATCCGTCTCGGGGCCGGCGCCGCGCTCCCGTGTCCCCGCACGCTGACCGCCGCCCCCATGGGGGGGAACGCCGCGCCGAGGGTATCCCCTACGCCCACTTATCGTCGCGACAAGAGGGCCCCCCGTGTCCGCCCCGCCGCTCGACCCTCCTCCGCCCTGGGCCGGGCCTGCGTCTAACTGGCATGGGCAGGGTGACGTAACGGGTTTGCCGGTGACGCGATGCGTGGTTTGGGTGGTGGGGGTGGCCTTTTTGGCTCGGGCACCACCCCTGTCCCACCTCGTCAGCCCCTGGGCGGTGATAAGTGCGCTCGGGGGTGTGGCCAGGTCGCCCCCCTTCAGCGCCTCGCCACGACCACCGGCTCCTGGAGCCCCCCACCCTCCCCCACCACCCACCCCCCCAACCCACCCGTGGTTATAGGGGGCGCCTGGGGGTGCTGTGTGGGGCACTGCCCCCCCGCATGGATGTGACTGGGCGCTCGCCCTGCCTCTGAGTGGGTTTTTTGTCCGGGCCCCGCCGACTTTGGTGTGTCAAACCCACACCATTCCCCAACTTCCTACTCTAAATCACGTAAACCACCACTCCCCAAACACATCCCCCCTGAGGTGTTAGAACTTACACCATCAACATATTATTAACCCAAAAACAACCTCAAAAAACCCAAATATCGCACCCTTCCACCCCCACTCATCAACCCCAACAACCTATTACTTCATCCCTAAAATAATAACTCAAGCTATACAACAATAAAACCAAGAACAACAATAACCCACTAACCACGTGCCAAAAACAAAATAATGACGCCACCCAACACTCACCCTAAAAAAACCCACCACCCCCACCCCCACCCCCACCAACACCGCCAACACCCACCCAACCCCCCCAAAACCCCACCACACACGAAACCACTAACCCCCACCCCCCAACAACCAACTAACCCAACCAACGACCCCCCACCCCCCAACCCCCGCCAACAACCACCTCAACCCCCCCCCCACCCCCCCACCCACTCCATGTCTACCCAACCAATCCCCAAAACACACCCCCCGCACCACACCTAAAAAAACCCCTATATGACTACCACCCCCCACAACCACCACCCCCCAATATTTCTCACCCTTATAAACATAACATTATATAAGCCCCCTCAAATCCTCCTATTTAAACCCTTGCACCCTCCGGTCCCAAAATCGCTAAAAACTACCTTCCATAAAACCCTATTACAGCATCTGGTCGGTTCGCTGCCGATGTGTTGCAAGCCCTACTAAAGGTTCGTAGGTAAATCCATTATTATACTCCGTTACCTCAATTACCCCCCATTACCCTTAGTCCCACCCACCATCCAATTCCTACAAAACCGTCCCCAACACACCCCCATAAACACACAAACACCACCTCCCACCCTCCCCGCCAACATCAGTTTTAACCACCCACCCCGCCACCAACAAATACCACGACTAAACACAAAAAATCAACCACCCCCCAACAACCCCCCACCTCCCCCCCCAACTCCTAACCATATTGCCCCCAACCAACCACACATAACACCAATAATGTAACGTATTTCAAACTAAAACTGTGGACACACCCTTTAAAACCAAAACAAAACCCCAAACTTCAATACAAACAATAACCCACACAACCTGACCCCCCCCCCCACAACCCAAGACCGCCCAACAAACCCACATCCCAACCCCACCCCCCCCCCCCCAAACCCCGCCACACCACCCAAAACCCCCCCCACCCCCCCCCCCCCCCCACCATTATATACCCCATACAAATACACCGCAAATCTATAAATCCCCCCCACCCCCAATCCCCACATCAAAACACCAAACACGTATTTTTCAATTACCTATACACCAAACGCCTAACAACCGCTCCCCGTCCCCTGTCCATCAACAGTGTCCAATCACCCAATCACCCATAAGTTCTAACACTAAAACCCGAGTGGACAAGTGGGGAAAAGCTTTCCCCCCTATAGTAAATACGTTAACACATTAAGATGTACACACTTATGCTACCCTAATAACCCTATACAAAATTCACATTGGTTGTGAAGAAAGGTGAGCCCAGATGTAATACAGACGCACTATGTGTTGTCTGTGTACTCCATACAATCAACAATCATGCTCAACCCCAACCCAAATACAAACACCCCATCACAACACGCCATAGAACACGGTCCCCGCCGCAAACAAACGCTTCCCCGGCGCAGAAGAACGAAAAATACAATTGTAAAGAAAATTGAGCCATATAGATCAGTGAGTTTGTTATGTGATGAGTGCATATTAGTATACTTGTTGACAGAGAGTGAGAAAAACGCAGAAGCAAAAAGGACGCAAAACATCCAGCCACGAGATGTGAAGTGGTACTGAAGGAGACATCGAGAAGTTGAAAGAGTGTGTAAATACATCCTTAAAGGAGCCATAACCCAGATAACCAATTATTATTACGAGCCGGGTCAGCCCATTAACTTCTGTATCTACACTATGCATCACTGCTGAAAAAACAGCTTAACACTAATATCTCAATTCGCCTAAAATCCATGTGACATCCATCTTTCATGTTCCAGCGAACAAATTTTCTAACCAGACCCAACAACATCTCGCGCCAGGTCATTATATCTTTATAAACTCCGCACCGGTACAACACCTAGTTTAATATACTATTCATCATCTCTCTTTCATCTTTTTTTCAATTTCACACCACCCCGCGATAACACAGGGATAAAAAATGCTCAAAAAAGCTTGTCTACAAGCTCTAGCTTGTCTTACTGCTTATTGCTTGCTTAAATTCTGTTTAGCTTATCTTACTGCTTATTGCTTGCTTATTGCTACTTATTTGTGCTTATTTAGTTTTAATATAGCTTAATAAGTCTAGTTTATGGTTTTGAATAGTTTAATTTGAGTTTAGGTAGAATCTGTCTTAGATCTTAGTTTATAGCTTATTATAGTAGCTTATTCAACATTGCTTATTTTACCTTAGTATTCGCTTATTTATCATTTATATGATTAGTTCTTAATTTATTTTTACAAATCATGGCTTACTTGGATCTGTTTTGGCTTTAAAATGAGATTACAAATTTTTAAGGGGTGTTTGGGATAAGCATTTATAATGCAAGAAAAGAGAGTGCAATCTGTTTTTGGATATCAGACTTGATTTCATAAGCTCTAATTTAGTTTCTAAACAAATTTTTATAAGCTTAAAAGTAGTTTTGTCAAGTTTAGAGTTTGATTTATCAACTTTCTAAGTCCGCCAATCATTAGGGATGTCAAACTGCTTATTTGATTGATTTTTTTTTCCAAATGCTTGTGTGAGTTACAGTTTTCTGAGTTCAAATGAGTTTATTTGGCATCATTCAACATCTGTTTTGAGTTTGTTTCTTAGGAATAGCTTTTTGAAAGTTTAATGGCTAAAACAGTCAAGTAGTTGGTTTTAAGAGCCTTGCTTTGCAGATCATTTAGTGGTTAAGCTTTAGCTTATCTTTGGTTAATCTTAATTAAATTTAGCTTATTGAGATCTAAGTTGAATCTGTTTTAAGTTTTTTTAGTTGGTTAAAGTAGAATTTGAGTCTTAATTTCAAGTTGCAAATGAGTCCTTCATATCAAAAAGCAAAAAAATATTAGTGTAGTTTGTCATTTCCAATTCCTTTTTTAGCATAATCTCTTATTAAATTTTCTTAACTCTAGCTTATTTGTGTTCTTCAGGTGTTGCTTTATATATGCTTTAAGTTGTCTAGCTTTTTCTTAGCTTAATTAGTCTTAATTTTAGCTTAAAATTTGTCAAATCCTTTAAGTCTCTGTCTGAGTAAACTTTTTTAATGCTTTTAGGTAATTTTCAGCTTATTTAGGTTTGCTTAAATCTACTCATTAGTGCTTATTAGGTCCTAGACTTTATCTGCTTTCAGGTTTCAGCTTATGTCAAGTGCTTATTAGTTCAAAATTTAAGCTTAAAATGTGTCAAGAGTCTTTTAAAAGTATCATTTAGAGTAAACTGTCTAATTGGTTTTAGGTGCTTTTTAGCTTATTTAGTTAGCTCATTTCTAGTCTAAAGTGCTTATTAGGTGTAGGTTTAAGATTGTTTCAGCTTATTTGCTTATCTTTTAGCTTATTAGGTCCCAATTATCTTAGCTTAATGTTAGTTAGTTTTAAGCCCAACTGTCAATTTTAGGAGAGTTTTTTCCTGGCTTATTCATAAGTTTCAGTAAAAAGCTCTTTATTAAAGTTATTCCTTTTAGCTTGATCTTTAGCTTTTTTAAAAAGAAAATTAAAAAAAAGTTTTCAAAAAAGTGCAGGTCCAGGACTCGAACCTGCGACCTCACCTTCACAACACCAACACCTTAACCAGTAGCGCCCTTGAGACTTTTCTGTTAACCCTTTGCACACTTAATTACTTATACACGCTTTTCAATTGTACCTTATTGAGCTTATTGAATTTTAGCAGCTTATAGGATAGAGCTTATTGATCCGTTTTTCTTTATAAATCTCCTTTTTCGCTTAAAGTATTTTTAGGAATTTTCTAAAAAATTTAGGATTAAGTTTAGTATATTTAATTTAATTTTTAGTATTATTTAGTTTTAAAAGTAGTTTTAAATAGATTAAAAAGTCAAAAAAATATTTTCTTACTTTTAAAAAATATTTTAAGTCATTTAGTTAAAAAATTTGCATTTTGAGTTTTTAGAATTTTAATTTGTCATTTTTAGTTAATTAAGTTAGTTTATTTAGTTTTAATTAGCTTTTAATTACTTCTAAATATCGTTAGGTTTTTAAATTGCTTTAAATTCTAGTTAAGCGTGCCTTTATTTGCTTTCCCCTTTGCGTTATTAGATTTAAAAACCAAATCCAAAATATTGATTATTCAAGCACACGATCACGAACCAAAACAAGGTTTTCAAATTCGCACTTCGTCGGGATACGACATCCGGGAGATAAAATATTGTTTGTCCTCAAGCAATTTTTATATCGAACGGGATACTCACTATACAATAATTAATTTGGTATTTTAGGTATATATTATATATCCTATTATCATCAAATCAATATCCCAATCCACTAATGATGCTCTGAAAATTATCATGCCTCTAATAGAGCAAAGAGGATCAGCCACTATCTTATCTACTCTTAAACAGTTCAGAAAACCTAAGGAAGGCCCAATGACCATTGAAGAAGTATATCTTTAGCTACAAGAAACAAAATGATTGGCTGACCTTAAGGCTACAAAGGATAAGTCTAAAGAGGATCTCAAAAGGTTGACCTTAGCTCAACGAAAGGCTCAACGGAAAAAAGCTGACTGAGATTAAATCTTAGAGAATCCAACATCTGAGCCGGTCAAGGGAGGAATACCTGAACTGCATTAACTTCATAGATGACCAGCTGCCCATTACCAAGTTCAATTACAGGGTAAACAAGTCAACTAAGATTTTTACTACGCATATCACCAGGAACAATTAGCCTCTGAACTACAAGATTTTTGAAGACTTCAGACTAAAGATGTTTGGGTTCACTGAATGGCTGGAGTTACATAAACTAGTATTCAGGAAGAAAGGGACTGCAAATGATCAATTGTTAAAGAACCTTAAAGCAAAATTCAAACGGGTAGCTACAACTGCTGATAAGCTTAACATCCCTCCACGATATCAACTCACTGACTTTAAACTTCCACCTGCTAAAAGAAAGAGGAAGAGGATAACTGAAACTCTTAAAGAGGTGTTTGTTTCACAGGATGTAGTGGTGGATGGTATGCACATAAACCTGACACCTCCCTTGGGAATCACTTCTGCTAAATTTGTCCAAGTCATTAAAAAGCTTGAAGTTGAGATTTTGTACTACAATGGGAACTTTGACTTGGTGTTTCAGCGAGTAAGTGAGTACAACCTTAAAAGTACAGTGCACTAAATCATGATTCAGAATATGATAAATATTGACTCAGAATATGCTCAGAAGGTGTATGATGAACTGATATGGGTAATTGAGGCTAGGCTTGATGTTGTAGCTACTAGGGAAATTGTAGAAAATAATTTAGATGGTATGGGATTTGAATAATCTTTGTAATGTATTAATGAATGAATTATTTTGTTAATTTCTCTGCTAAAATTATGTGTAAGAAGAAGCCGTGTACTCAGTTACAATAATATAGACTTAGCATCATATATATTCAAATAAGGGGAGTTTGTTAGGCCAATTTAGTGCCCAATTGTCTCTGCCTAGATTTAAATAAATTTTAAGCTAAGTGTTGAAGACTCGTTGATAGACATCAGTAAGTGATTGCATGACTCGTGAGCTCAACTTAGCGAGAAACCGCGACATATTAAGTCAACGACATTATCAGAAGTCGAAGATTACTTGAAGACACACTCTTCAGCTGGGATGGATATCAGCTGGTATGTAGATAGAATACGTTAAAGGTTTGAAGAGAGTCGGGGATGGCAATACCCTGATGAAATTATTACTCTTTGAGATAAAAAAAACTGAGCATAGCTCTTACCTCTAAGTGTGTTTAGGCGGGACAATTCGATAAAACAAAATAGCGGGACAAAAGAGTCTTTCGAATTAAAGTCTACCTAGTACGAGTTGGTGAAAGATGTGAATAGTTGGCAGAATTGTTCACAAAAGTATGGGCATGATGTTTCCAAGAATGGACGTGCATTAAATTCAGACGTACTTCTCCACTAAATTCTTGACACGTCCCAACTACCTCACTAAGGAATCAACCTCATATCACTATAAATAGAGAATGTTTGTAGGAGTAAATGTTATCACTTTAATTATTGTCGTTATTATAGTTGCATTTACTCCTTTATCAAACTTACAATTAGTCAGCTGATCCTATCAGCAGGTCTATACAAGTTCGCTCCTAAACTTGATAACTTGTCAAGTTTACTTGTTCAAAGAGTAATCTTACATTGTCATTCAAAAAGTGTGATCATAGCACTTTGCAATACTTTGATTTTTATCAATAAAGCATTACATGATTGAAAAGTTATTATTTGTGTTTCATGCATATTTATTGTTCTTATATTTTCATATAGACATGTTAATTGGGATTTTCAAATAATTTTTTGTAAATTTGTAGTTACAAGTTTAGTGTTTGAAGAATGTTTATGTTACATGGTTGGTCCTTAGGATGAACTTGCACGAGGATAAATTCTCAGGAAACATTGTGCTACAATTTCCAGGGAAAAAAGACAAAAGGTGCACTATATGGTGAAGAGAAAAGTTTTATGTAGAACATTTTTTTTCTAAAGATCAAATAGTAAGATCCTAGCCATTTATTTTTTCATCAAATTAAAAAATATTACTTTCATCATTTTTTAAATTATAATATCTAGCAAACCGTTAATCGTTAAGCAAAATTTATTATACAATCGCGTCGAGAATTAAATTATATTTCTAAAGATGGGCACTTTTATATAATTTTGACGAACCTTTTTTTTAATTTCCAGTAAAAAAATCACATGTGATTCGAAAAATCACATGTGATTTATTACTTTAAAAATCACATGTGAGTTTGTGAAATCACATGCGATTTATAGATTTATAAAATCACACGTGAATTATTACCTTTAGATAGAATTACATAAATCATCCTTGTGGTTTGTCGGATCTAACAGATTTGGTCCATGTGCTTTTTTTCATCGAGTTTGGTCCTTATGGTTTTGATTTATTGCGGGTTTGGTCTCTTGACCAACATTTCCTTAGTTTGACCAAGCGACCAAACCCGCAATGGATCAAAACCACAAGGGACCAAACCCGCAATGGATCAAAACCACAAGGACCAAACCTGATGAAAAAACAAAGCACATTGAACAAATCTATTAGATCGGTTAATCCACAGGTAACGATTTATGTAATTCAATCTTACTTAAATCACTTGTGAATTTGTAAAATCACATACGATATTTGAAATTAGACGTGATTTTTAAAATAACAAATCACAAGTAATTTTACAAATCACGGGTGTTTTTTAGTGAAAATTTCAACACTAAAAATCGTCGAAAGTATATCAATTTAGCATCTACTAAAAGATAAAGATATTCTCGTCATTACTTTATAAATCACACGTGAATTTGTAAAATCACACGTAATTTTTTTAATTTTGCATTTGATACCTTTGGTTTCATTGAACCTGAGGCGCCGAAGCTACTCAACAGAGTCCAACAAGTTATGAACTGTAATGTTATGATACATAAGAATTGGTTTTGCAACCAAAAAAGGCTAGCGGCGCAGCTTGTTGCTCGTTTACAAATCACGTGTGATTTTTCTAGACGAAAATTTCAACACTAAAAAATGGTCAAACGTATAACAAATTGTCCGTCTACTGAAAGATACAAATATTCTCGTCGTGATGGTGTATTTTTCGTAGCTTAACGATTTACTGTTTGAAAAATATAGAGAATAAGTTTTTTTATTTAATGAAAAATGAATAGTTATGATTCATCCATCTGATCTTTTAAAAGAGTAATCTATGTTGATCTCAGCTAATATAAGTATTATTTTCGAAAAATGTATACATGTTTAACATCAAAATTAAAGTTAAAATTAAAACTAAAATTAGATCTATCTTGTCAATTCTCATTACCTTTTGGCTTTGCTTAGCTCACTCTCCTATTTATATGCTAAAAAATGAAAGAATAAATAACACATTAGTATACGGATTGGTTATTAAGACTCTCCAAAACTGTTACAAAAACTCTCTTTAATTTTTTTTATATTTTTATAATTTTGTTTGTATTATAAAATTGTGAAATAAAAAAACATAATATAAATATAAGGTCTGATAAGTCAAAATTAATAAAACATGGAAAATACGAAGTAGGAGGCTGTCTTCTCTTGTTAATAAAATGGGTAAAACTGTCGGAAAAAAATACCGAACATAAACCGCAAAGTTTTATAAGTCAAAAACGGTAAAATATGAAAAATACGAAACGAAAAAACTTTAAAAAATGTCTTGTCATGTCAATACAGCGAACAATAAGGGGTATTGCTTGTACGGGTAGCAATACCGTAACCCTACTATAATAATTAAAAGTCAGTACATGCCTTGGTCAACGTGTCCTCTAATAAAAAAAAAATTCACCCCTTTCACCACTTTTGATGTAAAAAAAATACAAAATTAAGTGTACGCAAATAATCCCTGAGGTTATTGGTGTATTGCAAAGCTAGTCACGGACCGATAACTTGATGACTATTTTCGAAAATATTTTCATCGAAAACTTACGAAAATAGTCTTTGAGATTATCGATCCGTTTCAGATGTAGTCCCTCACGCTCAGCAACAAAACGCTGGTTGCAAATCTCGTTTAAACACCAAAACCAAGTATGAAACTCTTTGCGGGACATATTTGATAAAGAAAATTTCTTTAAGACAACCTTTAGGAGTGGGTTAGTCAAATTACTTTGATTAATATATTAAACACACTTGACAAAAGTATAACAGAAAAATAAACATGATACAAATAGAATTTCCTTATTCTATATAGAGAGAATTGCAAAAATGGTCCTAGGGTTTGGCCAAATTGCACTTTTTGGTCCGTCGAGTTTCGAAATTGCAAAAAACGTCCGTGTGACGAAGGTTTGGTTCCACTTTTGTTCTTTTGTCGAACTAAAATGACTAAAATACCCTCGTCTTCTTGTTTCTTTTTCTTTTTCTTTTAATTTTTATTTTCTTTTTAATTGTTTTTCTCAATGTAAATTCAAAATCCTTATTAAAAACCTATCACCCAACACACAAACACAGATTTGGGGGTTTTCCATACTGTTGACTAGATCTAAGAATATTGAATCCAAAAAGAAAAGTTTATCAAAAACCCAGATCTACTCCTACAATAATGACTACACAAACACTAAACATATCCTTACACAAAAACTTGCATCAAATCTTCAAACCGAATAGCAAACACAAACAATAACCTCAACCACAACTTCACAAACACACGGCTCAAATTGTCTTTGTACTCTCTATAAAAAATGCAGCTTCCACAACTGTCCACCTTCCCCAATAATCTTTTCTTTCCCAATATTCTATTAACACTTACATACCCCGTTTACTCATCTCTATTCATAACATTTTTATGAATCAGTGAGGGAGTTAAAAAAGAAAAATGGCATGAATTGGAATACACACTTCAATAATTCCAAAATTAAATGTTGATAAAAACCAAAAGGGTGGTTTTACATTTTCTTAATCTTTTTTGAAAACCCAAGTTGATGTTAATCGTACCAAACGAGGAAGATGGCGGCGTGGATGTGGTCGGGTGAGGAAGATGGCTCGTGGTTATTGTTGGAGGTAGCAACGGTAGGTGGTCGGCGATGGGGATGACACTTGGCAGCGGTGGTAGGGGTTAGGGATTGGGTTTGATTTGAGGATCATGATGATTGTGGTGGTGGTTTGATAAAGAATGAATTTTGATTCAAAAATTGAATATTCTACTTTGATTTGTGTGTGTGATGATGTTAAAATTATGAGTTTGAAAATGGATATAAACAAGTGTTTTGTAGTGTGAAATTGTTAAAGAGATTTGAAAGTTGTTGAAGATAGATTATTTCGCTTAGAGAACTGGGTTTTTGAAAAAAGTGATAATGAGTTCGAATATTAATTAAAAGAAAATAAATATTTTAAGAAAAAAGAAAGGAGGAAGAAGACGAGGGTACATCAGTCATTTTAGTTTGACCAAGGACCAAAAGTGAAACCAAACATTCGTCACATGGACGCTTTTTGCAATTTAGAAACTCGACGGACCAAACATGCAATTTGGCCAAATCACAAAGACCATTTTTGCAATTCTCTCTTCTATATAAGTTTCATACTTGGTTAGTTGGTTTTAATGTTAAATCGTCTCTTGGTTAGAATTTCATCTATTTTATGTGTGGTTGACAGTAGCCCTGCAGCTAAATATGTCCCCACAATGGTTGCAAGTTGACGTGGCAAACTATGCTTTTTTGGATGTTTTGTCCTTAAATTGTCCAAGTTGAGACGCCAAAATAGACATATTGCATGTTCCTTTTACTTCATTTCTCCCCTATTATTCGTACATTTTTAATGTACGACTGTTCATAGAATCATAGATCGTAACATAACAGTTTAATATATTTGATCACTTGCCTATGTGATAACCTAAGACATGATTATAATGTCAAGCATTCACATGATCGCATTTAAGTATGTTAACAAGTTGGACTTTAGTTTGGGCCAATCAAATGGGTCGAATGAGACTGAAAGACGGGTCGTTTTCGATGCTGGGTGAACCATGGACATGGTGGCATGGGTGGGTGGCCAGGGGTGGAAGGGGACCATTGTCGTGAAATATGAGAAAGACAGCTGCTAGCAAGAAACCACTTTGTGTCATTTTTTTCATTATAATAATCGGCATTTAAAATAAATAATAGGCTATGAAATGTTCTTGAATCTAAGCTTTTTGTTCTGCTTTACATATGATAGAACTTGAACTTCGACCCCACAAAAATAGTTCTAATAATTTCTAATGGAAAATTATATATATAATCATTAGAGATTGTTAGATGATGAAAACCCCGTATGTATAATTTTATTAATTACCATTATTTATAATGGTGAAAATCATAATATCCTAAACCCACAAACCGGGCTTGGGCCTATTACATAAATAACTTTGACTAACAACTTTAACTAACATTAATTATTTTGACTAACAACTTTGACTAACATAAATTACTTTGACTAACACTAACATATATCCTCTAATACTCCCTCGCAGTCCGAGTGGCGAAATCGCGAAAGCTCGGACTGAAAAAGAAAATTAAGAAAGCAAAATAAAACAATAAACCAAAATAAAACAGGATAACCCAAAGTATCCCCTGTTCTAATTTTGTTTACGGATAACCAAAGTATCCGAAGGATAAACCAAAGTATCCCAAACAGTCGTCTCGGAAATAAGAACCCTAGATTCGACACCAACAAAAGTCGTCTCGGGAATAAGAACCCTAGATTCGACACCAACAAAAGTCGTCTCGGGAATTAATACCACTGGTATTTCGACATAAAAAAAACAATAAATAACTATAATGATAGAGTTGCAGAGTCAACACCAAAACCACCAATGACAGAACACAAAATCTTCTCTTTAGCTTTCCCATCACTCATTCCCTTAGACTTGATCACAATATTTCTTCCATAGGAATCAACTCATTAAACCCAACATTCCATCCAACACCGATATCATCATCACCAAATAATTGATCATGTCAGCACCTTAACAAACAAGAAGAACCACAGAGATAATCAAACCGCAAATCGACTTCATCACCACTCTTCGACGTCATCAACAATTCAAAACGCATCACTCCCATCGATGCGACTCCTACACCCCTCTTCGGTGTCCCGTACACCGCTCCCATACAGGAGAAGACAAGAGCAGCAGCGGCACCAAGGAAGCCGAAGAACGGCGCCGTTTCATCGCCGGAAAAAGTTGAAGGCACGATTAGATCTGAAGCCGTTATCATTATGATAGGGTTTATGGCTGAGAATTTTTGGATCGGTAAAAAGATAAGATTTTTTTTGATCGAGTATGGTCTCTGATTGATGAGAGGGGTTACGGGTTGGTAGAGTGACGGGGTGGTAGAGCAGCGGCGGTGACGGCTTGATGACCGAGTAGGTCTCAAGATCGTACCAAAGTCTCTGATACCATGTTAGATGATGAAAACCCCGTATGTTTAATTTTATTAATGACCATTATTTATAATGGTGAAAACCGTAATACCCTAAACCCACAAACCGGGCTTAGGCCTATTACATAAATAACTTTGACTAACATTAATTACTTTGACTAACAACTTTAACTAACATAAATTACTTTGACTAACACTAACATATATCCTCTAATAGAGATGTCATGTACTGTTCATCATAACAACTGTAGATGGTCCAGCCCGAATATGTTAGCCTAGCCCATGTAATATAATCCAACCCAACTTCCCTTTCCTTTGTATAAGTTATTATCCACCTCCTCTATTGAATCGCCAGATAATTCCAGAAGCATCAACCATCACCATCTTCATCATATCAACATACATACTCCACCGGTGAAATCTCTCATACCACACAAACCAAGAACTTTCAGGAACACCATAATATATACGGATGATCAGTAGCAAGGAAGCAAGAGAGGAAGAAGATTTGTAAGGTCTCTTACACCGGGTACGCCTTCCACCTTAGTGTTTTCCCTTTCCTACGATTGGGATCTTAGGGCTTTTGATTCCTTTATACATCCAACTCCATGGAAAGGTTTAATTCTGCTACTGAAAGGATCGATTGAAAATCCCGATTTCTTAAGGTTTCCTTGGTTTCGTATGTCAGTATTGTTGCACCTATTTTTCTTATTGCAATTTTATTGTTGTGCTATTATCGGTTCCGAGGTTGAACCAACTGATATTCAAATTGAGGTAAGAGGTATTCGTTGTATTGTGATATTTTTATAAGCGTTGGTTTGGCCAGTCCCGTATCTTGGCACGACAACCACAACCAAGTTGTGGATGCAGCCATGGCGAGGCATGGTTCCCATATCTTGGCAAGGCAATCATAATCAAATTTTAGTTGCAGCCATGGCGGGTGTTTCGAACCACTTACAGACGATAATAATAACTTAGAAAAAAAGCAATAAACATATATTTGTATACGAAGAATGCCTGCGCCAATACATTTGGTTCATTATTGCTTATATATTGAGGGTATTCTTAAGCCCAATATTAAGATGAGTTTTATTTTTTGGGTTACGCGTGAAACATGGTAGTCTGACATTTTGGTTGACATTATGAGCAAAGTGGAAGGAAGGTAGAGAGCGAGTATTAGTCGCCTCTGCAACCTCCACAAACAATTCCTACGGTTATTAGGCGAATGCAACAACTCAACAGGTGGTTGTTAAGGTTATTGACTAGTCTTCTTAAGGATTTTTTGTTGGGGTAGCCTGACCAGGGATATGTTGCTAGCCCAAATCAGCGGTTTCTTGGCGAGGTACTTGAGCGGGTTATGGTTGCAATCTAAGAAAGTTATTTGGTTTTTGCTTTTATATTTGCAGGACATGAACCCTTACATTTGCGAATGGAATGATGTCATTTCAATGTGCTGGAATTTTTGTCTTACAGTAACTGAAAAAGACGGTTGCTGAAGCTAAAAACAGCTGGACTAGCAGGCCTCCTCCGAATCCGTCTCCGTTGCGGACCGCCAAGTGTTTTCCAGGTATAACATTGACTTTTCAACTTTATCCTTTGGTCGAAAAAGGAAGACGCCTTATGGTTTTGAAATGGACTCTGGAACACTATGTGTTTCAAAGAAAGGAAATTTAGGTGATCGCAAGACCTTCTGCATATCTTCTGAGGCGAATGGTCAAAGTCGGCATTCAAAAGCATCGTTAAACATAAACGCAACGCATGAAACTTCTATTCCAATGTGTGCGGATGTTATGGAATGATGCATCCAGATTAATTGGTAAGTATATTATTACTACATTATGTAGCTTTACCTTTTATTAATTATTTTAGTTGTTGCCCACTGTAGTGGTTAATGAATTTGATTTATTGGTTTCTACAGCTACATGTTCTGATTATATTGATAACTCAAGACATATTTCCTGTACATCGTCAAATATTAATTGCCCAAGAAAAGAAGCAGTCGCTCATCAACATCTAATGGACCATGTTTGTGTGCAACCAGAAAAAGCTTTTGTCCTAAGTGAATGTCCACTACAAAAGAAAGTTGTTGATAAAGTTAATTGCAGCAAAAAGCAACAGGCACAAGCTAATGATCAAAAGATGTGTATGGTTCAAACTGATGTTGTTAAAGTATTTAACAATACTAGTGCTGAAGCTACTTCACGAACAACATTGTTGTGTTGTTATTTATTTAAGAATCATACCTGATAAATAGGACAGCGTCACCAACTTTAAGCCTCTTTGAACCAACAAACATACTCTAACCTATAGTCAGTAGGTGTCGTCTTGGCTGCCTTGCATCAGCAAGGAAAAAAGCATAATAAAGTTTAGCGAGAGATAGAAAAAGGTGTGTTGATGAACTTTTTAATGACAAAACTACCCTTCAAACAAAATTTATATATTTAACACCTTTGTATAATTACTTACCGCAGTATATGTGATGAAATGTCCATGTGTTGTCATACAGATCCTAAACAATAAGTTCTTGAGTTGGAGGTTGAATTGCGCGCCTAGGAGGGCAATGGTCTATTTGCTATAAAGGTCGATGTGAAGATTCATACTGAAAAGATACAATGCTTATGAAGAAGAATAACACTGTCATATGGTTCGGTGCTGGACCAGCATACCAGAAGGCAAAAAATGTAAGAGAAGGTGCGGGGTTATTACGTAACAGGCGCCTGAGAAGGCTAAAGAGGGCATTAAAGGGACAATGAAGTGGGCTAAAGAGAAGACAAAAAAGGGTACAAAGCAACAAAGGTGAGAGCAGTCGAGGGTTTAGAGGCTGAGAAAGAGGTAATGGGCAAGAAGTATGATGGGGCTCGATTAGTGGTGACAGAGGAACGTATGTGCCTAAATTTAATCAGCTGCATGTGGATATGGTGACGAGAGGTCTGATGCCGCATTGGATAAATTCTATAGTAAAATTAAGAGCCATCCATCTTAACTGCAACAACAAACAAAAGGAAGTAAATTTGCTGGCACCAAACTTCTAATTTGAATGTAAAAGCTTGGAATTGGTTTTCATTAAATACTTACAATGTTTAACAATTATATGTTTCTTCATATACTATCAGGTACCATTTTTATCTTGATCATGATCTTTATCTCTTTTTTTTCCAGTAGATGGGTTTTATGATTTTCAGTTTGGTATACACAAAATCTAGGGTTCTTATTTATACTTTATAAACTCTATACTTTAGACTAAAAACATAAACACCCAACAACTAAATACATGGGGTCAGAAAGCGCCTACTATAGAAGCTGAATACCTTTCGATTACAGAGAGCAAAAAAATAAACCCGCACAAAATAGAAAAAAATAGCGTCTCGCAACAACGCGCGAAAAATTAACGTCCCGCAGCAACACGCAAGTAATCTTGCTTGTTTTATACATATAAGGCTATTCATAAAAACTAAAAAGTGTATACATCGTAGTTGAAATGACATTGGTTTGATCCTCATTTCATAGAAAAATATTTTGAAATAAACTGAATGATTGAGATGGTCTCAACTTGTGGATAGAGCAATGCTATGTTCTATCAACTTATCCTGTACTTCGATCAATCGTCTTATCTAACTTATATTTTTCCCCGTTCGCTATATGTCTATACTTGATCTATATCTATGTAAAGTTTTATAAAATCAACACAGATCAAAGACACAAACAAGATAATACAATGGTTTTGGAACCACACAGAACCGACCTAGAACCAAGAGAACCGAGAACCGAAAAACATATAATTTAGGAACCGAGAACCGGATCGTAGAGCATGTTTCGGTTCCGCTTCGGTTCTCGGGTCCGGTTAGGGTATTTCCGTTCTACCCGATTGGAACCGATAATTTCTAAAAAAACATCCAAAAACTCAATATTCTTTATGTGTTTCACACATCTACGTACCTTACCTGATACCGGGATGCTATTTTTTCCCCGTGTCGATCGTGGGACTGGTCAATAACGGCTTTCCAATTGTGGCGTTGCCCCTTTTCATAGATTTACCAACTTGTTTTCTATACTTTTTGCTATGTATATAACATAATTCTATGTAAATTCTATCTTTTCATATGTAGTTTATGATATTTTTGCAAATGTGCCAAAAATAACCTTTTGTTTTATGTAGTTTAATTTTCGACATTTGGGATGAGAGAATCAATGCTGAAAGCAGAGGAAGAAAGTGCTGCTAAAATCCTTGCTCGAGCTCAGGAATTATGTGATGAACACAAGGTTGTTCATGTGTCAATTTGCTGCTCAAAATAAATATACTCGTATATGCCTTTTTTTTATAATAACCAAAATGTATGAATCTTTGAATTATGTATTAATGTAATTGTTATGAAGAAATATAAACATGAAGTTGCAACAAGGATGGAACCATAGTACCATGTTAAACTATTAAAATCAAGATGAACGTTTGAAGTATCACGTAAAGAAACTAAACATCTCATAAAAATCTCATATATTCGAAAGTCGGGGGGTTCTTTGGTTCCAGAACCGAGAACCGCTGTTCTGAACTGAGAACCGCGGTTCCGAACCGAGAACCGAAATTTGAAACATTAAGGAATCGAGAACCAAACCGCGGTTTTAAAATTCGGTTCGGGTTGGGTCGGTTCCGGTTCGGTTCTTGGTCCATTTGCTCACCCTACATACAACCATCTTCCCCATTATTCTTCTATTCACAACATCAATCTAATTCTAATGTGATAATTGGTTTTGAGTTCAATACTTAATACAAAGAAAAACTGAAGCATTAACAAAAACAATTACAAATCAAAGAGACGCACAACAAATTTTTAAAGAGAGAAAGCTTTTGATCGACTGTAACTAGGGTTGAGGTGAATGAGAAGTATATATAGCCTCTAATCTTGATCTTTGGATACTTGACATGAACAAAAATATCAAGTTAGTGTAAATACACTTTACCTGATTACTATTTGAACCATGAAGTTTGATATTCTAGGATACACTTAACACAAGCTAGTATATTTCAATATGCCTCCTTAAGCTAAACCTGAAATGAGTCAAACAAATTCAATATTCCACAAAACTTCTTATGCTCATCAATAGACAATCCTTTAGTAAGAATGTCAGATACATTCTCCTCAGATTTGACTTTACAAGTTTTTATAACACAATCATTAATTTTTTCTCTTAAAAAATCAATCTCAAAGTGCTTTGTTCTCTTATGAAATATTGGATTTGCTACTATTTGAATAGCGAAACTACCATCACAGTACATACTCACACGAGTATTATACTTAACTTTCAGCTCAGTAAGAATTTTCAATACCCAAATGATTTCACAAGTTACATTAGACATGGCTCTAAATTCTGCTTCAATAAAAGATTTAGCCAATACATTCTGTTTCTTACTTTTCCATGATATAAGAGAGTCCCCTAAGTACACTACATACAACCATCCTTCCCATTATTCTTTTATTCACAACATCAATCGATCAATTCTAATGTGATAATTGGTTTTGCGTTCAATACTGAATACAAAGGAAAACTAAAACACTAACAATAACAATTACAAATCAAAGATGTGGAAAACTAGAAGGGGGGTTGAATAATTTTAGGGGGGTTGAATAGTTTACCGCTTTTTGATTTAATATTTATGTTTGTTTATAAAAACTTAGATTCGACTTTTTGTGAATTCAAAACTTGCACAATATGAACAATGTAAATAAGTAGAAGCAAATAAAAGATAAGAGTTGGAAAGATCAAACCACAACACAAGGATTTATAGTGGTTCGGTTACGAAGCTCCTCTTCGGCCTACTCCACTCCCCGAGCACCTAACTCGAGAGTTTTCTTCACTATGTCAACAAGCTCCTTTATGGCGGAGAAAACCGTACACAACGTTGCTTATATCTATTTCCGACACTAAGCTAGATGTCGAGTTCTAATCTTAGCTAGAACCAATCTATCACAACACAACTTCACAATTTGTTCACGACTTCACAACTTCACGACTACTTCACAACTTCACTACACAACTTAGCTTCACACCTTGAACACAACTACACAACTTCTTCACACCTTCACAACTTCACAACTTCACACCTTCACTACTTGTCCTCACCACACTACTTATGTCACAACTAACTAACACTACTAGAAAGGATCACCAAGATCCAACTATACTTACAACAATTACCAAAATCTAATAACTACACAACTTTACAAGATTTACAAATGATTTACAAGATATGGTGTGGATGCAATAAGATTGCAATGTATACTTGGGTTGTAATACTTCTTCAATTAATGATGGAAGTATTTTTCTCTTGCACTTGAGGAATTGAGCTTGGATCACTTAGAAACAAAGCTTTATGATTAAATGATTAAAGGATTCAGAGAGATGTGTGGGCTATTTTAGAACAGAAAGAATGAGTGCAAAAGGTGAGAAAAATGTTGGGGAATAGTCCAGTATTTATAGGGAAAACTGGGGGAGCAGAGTCTATGGCCGGTCCCCTTAAATAGGGTGTTGACTCCTTTATAATTAAGGGGGCGGCCCATGTATTTAAGGGGGCCGCCCATTTTCAGATGCTCCTCTTTTGGTCCTATTCACGGGAGGTGTTTACTGGACTTTTTCTAGCCGTTTTAGGTTCAAAAATTTGAAATTCAAAATGTTTATTTTGAATAAAACATATCTTTTAAATGTAGAAAATGTTTTGTAAGTTTATAAAAACGTTTACATCATTTTATAAAAGTTTGAGGTTGAATAAAATTTCCTTTGATCATAAAATTTATTAAGCATTTGTTTATTCATACATTTAAGTGATGTAATTGTTGAAATGAGAATTTACTACTAAATACTTGTTTACGTTTAATTTTACGTTGAACGGTTTTATATTTTGTGATTATCAAAACGTAAAGATGTGAAAAAATATTATTAATGTTTTTAAGCATTATATTTTATCAACATAAGCTATTAAAAACCTTCTCCTTTCGAGTCGTAGTTCCTTGGAACAACCCTCCTTATACCCCTCTTATAGTTTGTTAATCTCTTAAAGGTGAGCCGTACTTTACAAGTGACACAAAGGCAATTTTTAAATATTTTGTTGTTTTTCGATTTTTTTGGTACTTTCAATACTTTAGGAAAAGTATTGTTGGTATTTTTTTTAATTTTTATAATACGAAGAAAATATTCACAAACGAAAACGATAACTTCACGAGGAAGGGTCTTCAAGGCACAACAAACTTCAACTCGATAATCGTACACACCTTCCCGGCAACGGCGCCAAAAATTGACACGTTCGAAACTACACCTTTAATATATAAATATAATATACTATAAATATATAATATAAATATATATAAGGGTAATTATCAAAAGTATTAATAATAGTAGAGATAAGTATTCTGTAAG